>JAADXX010000062.1:0-67585 GCA_023338025.1 Phytopythium oedochilum
GGCAGTTCATCAGATAATATACAGAAGTAAAACATTGTGAACACTTACATGTCGTTGCATCGCTTTTATCATTGAATGGACGCACAACAGCAGCGAGCTCCCAAATGTGTGCCGAGGTTGCCGCCGCGCCGCGCCGCCGGTGGCCGTTGTGCTCGCGTTCGCGCCTCACCGGGTCGGTCGCCACCCCGACGTAGGTGAGGTCCGCGACGTCGAGGCTCCTTTCGACCATGTTTTTGATAGATATTTCAAGAAATCCAGAGGAGTTTGCCGCCCTAATGTTGTTCTCTCGCGTTCGTGACTCACCCTATATTTTATCCAAGTGTTGTATCAATCAGCGAGACGGATACACGCTCGATCCAACATGAAGACCGGCGGGGGCGACCTGCTCTGCCTGAGCTTCAACCAGGAGGCCTCGTACGTCCTGCGCTCTTCCCCCGTGCCTCTAGCGCAGCTCTGTCGCCGCCTGTAGCGGCGGCCGTCGCTGACGTTTCCTCGCGCGGCGTCCGCTGTAACAACAGATGCATCAGCGTCGGCACACAGCGCGGGTTCAGCATCTACAACTGCGAGCCGTTCGGCAAGGTCTTCCAGGAGGAGATCGGCGGCGTGGGCGTCGCCGAGATGCTCTACTGCACGAGCCTCGTGGCGCTCGTCGGCGCTGGCGACCAGGTGCGTCCTGGAGCCCCGCTACGAACTGGTGAACGCTGTAGTTCCAGCGACCTCACTACTCTGCTCGCTACTGCTACTGCTGCCTTATGTTGCTATCGCAGCCGGCGTTCTCGCCGCGGAGACTGCGCGTGTGGAACACCAAGACGGGCGCGGCCATCTGCGACCTGAACTTTGTGACGGCCGTGCTGGCCGTGCGCATGAACCGGCAGCGACTCGTGGCCGTGCTGGAGCGCAAGGTGTACATCTTCGACATCAACACGATGAAGGTGCTCGAGACGCTCGACACGTCGCCGAACCCCAAGGCGCTGTGCATCCTCTCGCCGCACGACAACGGACACCTCGCGTTCCCGTCCGGCGCCGTGCCCGGCGAGATCGTGCTCTACGACGCCAACAACCTGAGCGTGCTCAACGCCTTCCAGGCGCACCGCGGCGTGCCCGTCGCCATGGCCTTCAACGCGCAGGGCACGCTGCTCGCCACCGCGTCCGAGACGGTGCGTTCGCTCTACGGCTTGTCCGGTTGTTTAAGACTGCTGTATCGGGGCGTGGTGTGGCTCACGGTGGAGATGGCGCGGACAGGGGACGCTCATCCGCGTGTTCGCGGTGCCGAGCGGCAAGAAGGTCGCAGCGTTCCGGCGCGGCTCGTACGGCGCGCAGGTGTACTGCCTGGCCTTCAACGAGAGCTCCGCGATCCTGTGCGCGTCCAGCGACACGGGCACGGTCCACTTCTTCTCGCTCACAGGCTCCGAGAGCTCGGCGACCGGGAGCTTCGGACACTTTGCTCCCATCACGTCGACGCTCGCGGTGGCAGGCAGCACGTTCGGGTCGACAGTGTTTGGCTCGCCGTCGCTGCCAGACAGCAGCAGCAATGCTGCTGGAACCAGCGGTGCGTCGATCCCTCCTCCCATCTCTCGTCAGCTGTCCGGGAAGCAGGCAGCGACGGTGCCGTCCGGGCTGTCGACGCCTACTCGGACGGCACGGAGCAGCTCCGGCAGCAGCAGCTTCGACGACGTGGCCGGTGCAGTTAGCGCGTACCTACCCGGGTCCATCTCGGGCATCGCGGAGGGCACCCGTGACTTTGCATATGTACGTTCGATGTTGGATTGGGGAGGGTTGCTGCCTCAGGCCGGGGGGATTGTCCAGACGAGTTCACTAACAGAATGTCGTGCATGAAGGCTCGCCTGCGGACGACCGGTGTGCCCAACCGGTGCGCGATCCACGGACCCAAGGACGCGCGGAACCCGATGGTGCAGCTGTATGTGGCGACCGCCGACGGGTATTTCTACGAGTACTCGCTGAACGTGCGGGTCGGCGGCGAGTGCAAGCTTGAGCGAGTACGGCTGCGTTGAGTACTCAACGCGCGCTCCGCTTCGTGTCATTGCGAGGAATCTGACGTTTCTTCGTCGTGCTGGCGCGCAGGAGAACGTGCTGCGTGATAGCGAGTCGGAGGAGATTGGCGCGGTTTACATCTCCTAACCAATCAGACAATGCGAGTTCAGCATAACAGTGAAGACCGCGGCCAATTCAACGCCTGCACTGGCGCACTAGGGGCTTTTGCCACCACACGCGTCGACTGCGACGGACCCTCGAGTGCTAGGGAGGATCAAGGAACACACACAAAGTCTCGACAGAGAGAATCACATCAATACAGTATCATTAGCAGCTCATGGCGCTGGTCTCGCCTGCTCTTCATTGAGTCGTCGATGCTTATTATAGTGGCTACGTGCTCTCGGACTATAAATGGGCAGCAGGTGGATGACTTGAGCCTGGAAAGTGTGCGCTTACATTGCTCAACCATCCTCTCGCGTCAAGGTGCTGCCAAGAGACGAGCGATCGACAATGGCGATCCAAGAGGAAGGTTGCGGCGCGGACCAAGGCGCGTCGCTCGCGCGTTTGCGGCTCTTCCTCGCGCCTCATGCTCCCCCACCGTCCAGCCAGCCAGACAAAACCGACACGCCACCGACAACAGCGAGTGGTTCCAACGATACAGAGTCTCCGCACCTTGAAGCAGAAGATGCAAGCAACGAGGACTTATCAACAGAAGTCTCTGCTTCTACAGTCCAAGACGCTCTATCAGTCGAGAGTATCGCTCCGGTCGTGCCAACACCGTCGGCAGTCGATGGGGATTCCCGTCAGAACACCATCACGGCCGCGGGAGGCGCTGCCGCCAGCGTCCGATCGCTCAGCTCCACATCCAAGGAGTACACTCGCGTCAAGTATCTCCTCCAGGTACATGCGACCAGTCTGTAGAGGACCGTAAGCCTCCCGACTCGAGCGCTAACTCTCTCTCTCCGTGCCGGTTGATGAACGAACAAACAGTGCTGTCTGCCGAATCACCGAGTGGTTGGCGGCGATGTGACCGTGTGCGATCTGCAGAACGTGGCGCTGGTGACACGGTACGCGCGCCATGCGATCGGCTTGCTCGAGCTCGACTCGTGGGTTCCTGTCAACGACCTCGGCGCCGACCTGTGTGAGATGCACGCCTTCGGCTTCACGAGCGTCTGGAACAGCGCCTCGGCGATGAAGTTCACCTCTGGGACGATCCGTCTGGCTAGTTTCGCTGACGGTAACAAGGAGGAGAGTGCCGAGCAGCAACTCGTTCTGTGCAAAATCGCCGTGGGGCGGTCGCTAGCGATACGCAACGAGAGTGAAGCGGGGAGAGCGCTGCCGCCTGGGTATCACAGCTTTCACATCCAGCCCGAGACAGACGGAGAGCAGCCAGAGGAGGAGACGGCACAGCAAATCACTTCCCGAGAGTACTACCACGAATACGTCCTGACCAACGCGCAGCAGATCCTGCCGCAGTACCTCGTGCGCTTCCGCGTCGAGCCGCTGGAGCGGGACAACACAGGTATCAACGGTGTCCGTTTGTGTGGGATGTGCGAGAAGCAGAGCGCGTGCGTCGCGTGTAAGGCGTGCGCCACCGACCTGTGCGTATTGTGCGACGATCAAGTGCACTCGGCCAACAAGATTGCGAGTCGCCACGTTCGTTCCCCGCTCGGTCCGCGTTCGCTGTCTCCGTCTTCTTCCGGACGCGATGGCACGGCTTCGACGGCTCAACGGATCGCAGACCTGCTGTCGTCGGGGCTATCTCGCGATGGAGGGGGCGAGAGCACGCGCTGCCGCATGCACACGGGCAAGCGCGTCGAGTTCTACTGCCCTGTGTGCGATGTATCCGTGTGCGTCAACTGCAAAATGGTGGGCGACCACTCGGTGGGCGAGAAGGGAGCGCACCGGCTGCTCGCCATCAGCGACGCGTACGAGGCGTGTCTGCGCGAGACGCTTCGGTGCGACCCGCTTCTCGACTCGCGCAGAGCAGTGATCGACAGTAAGCTGCGTGGGCTACGGTCGCTCGCCGAGAGCGTCGCGAGCAACAAGCAACGCGTCCGTGAGGCCATCGAGGCGCAGTACCGGCGTGCGCTGGAGCAGCTCGACACGTGCGCCGCGGCGAAGATGAGCACGATCGATAGTGAACGCGGCGAATACGAACGACAGTCGCAGCAGCTGGACTGGCTGGACGCCAGCCTAGAGCAGGCACGGTCCGCGCTGGGCGCGGTCGAGTTTCTTGCAGCCTGGAAGCAGCACAAGCTGCTGCGAGCCGACCACCACGACTTCCCGTCGTTGTCAACGGGCACCGCAGCGAGCGCGGACCAGGTCAAGGCTGATCTGGAGCTCGTCGGCGACTTGCGCGTCATGTCGACCGAGCAAATGCTGCACCGTGCCTTGAGGATCACTTGTGAAGGGGATGCAGCAGGAGAGGGTTCTGCGTTGCCAACAGAGGCGGACGGTGCGGTGTCACCCTTGGGGCGTCGGCTGTCCGACTCGGAGATCCGCCGGCGCCTTCTTACCACGAAGACGCTGCCAATCAGCAGCCTCTCCTCTCCGTCTCGAGGCCCTTCGACAGCGTTCGTGCCGTCGCCTTCCCGTCCGCTGTCGCCCAGCTGCCAGAAGGCACTCGAGAGCATCAAGGCGGACCTGCTGTCCCGCTATGCGACCGCCAACAGCAGCAGTCCGTCGCGTGTCTCAATGGCTCGCGCCGCCACGGTGCTTGCTTGGGACCAGAACTCTCGATGCGGCGGCTCGTGTCCGTCGCCCACCACGAGCGTGACGCCCAACAAGGCGACGATGTTGGCGGCTCCGGCGGTGGACTCCCTCGACGCCATGCGCGGCTTCTCGGTGCTGCCCATGCGCAGGAGGCTCTCGGGGTCCATGACGTCGCTTGCCCAGTCAGCGACGTCACCTGTGGGAAGGCAGCGCCTCAGCACGGACGCGTGGGCGACACTGCTCCGGCTAGAGCTCAATGGATCGCCAGACGATGACAAGCAGTAACCGGTTGAAGCTACCTTGTCGATCAAGTCTTGGAGGCGATGCGTGTCACTATACTATCGGATTATAGAGGTCTATGGAGAATTTTTATCGAAGCGTCACTCCAAATCCATTCCGAGAATGCAGCTATCGATGGTCATGGACTCGCGTGCGGCTCTGAGCTGTCTGCTGCTCGCCACGCTAGCGACCAGCGTAGAAGCCCACGGCCTGCTACGTCGCCTTGCGCCTCTGGTCGAAGCGTCCGACGCGCCGATAGCGTCTCCTGCCGACGCTGCGACGGAGAAACCGGCAGCGACGAGTGGCGAGGAACGCCCGGCGGTGCTCACGGTCGTCGGCGCGCTGCTGGCTGTCGGCTTCCTTGTCGGCATCGCGATGGTGCTGCGTCAGAGCCACGGGCAGAGGGAGGAGCCGCGCAGCATTCGCCTCGAGAGCACGCTCGTCGATGAGGACGACGAAGCCGGGCTCGGACTCATGGCGACCGACGAGCAGGACGAGGACAAGGACGGACAGGAGGACGACAAGTGGGAGGAGGAGGAGGAGGAGAAGGTATCTGCTGACATCTTCGACAAGAGCGAGTGAGGGCGGCGATGGGCGTGACCTTGAGGTGTTCGCGCTTCGTTGAGCGCTCGTCTAATATATGTTAGTGGTGACATGTGCGGTGCCGTCGTCTTCAATGTCCATGTTCGTCCAAACGAAGTTGCGAATGCATGCATCGTACCTCTCGCTAAAGTGTACAATCGTATATCTAAATGAGCCTACTCTGACCACTTACTCATACACAATTTAATCTTATCTATGCATTATCTCGGTTATTCTTGTCAAGAGTTATCCCATTCAAGTTCAGATGTATTATAAATACTTAGTATGAAAGGTTTGATGTAAAAATAGTTACGATTACTTAAATGAGAAATCGCGATGCTACCAAATAAACTTCAATTCAGTATCCAAACGTTTTCTGCAACCGACGCTCTGCTCTCAATAAAGTATCCAGTTCTAACCCATCGGTGTGGACCACCGCAGATAAAAGTGTTTGTCCCTGCTACGTGTTTCGAGGACGCCAGCGCCGACCGGGACTTTACGCACAGGCTCCATCGCCGCCTCCGTCCTCCGGCCTCCTCGACGCTCTGAGCGCCGCTATTGCTCCCTGCAGGCCGCGCGCGCAGTACGCAGCTCTCCTCGGCCGCCCCTTAGCCTCCTCCCGACCCACAATGGTGAGCGTGCGCGCGTCGGCGCTGCTGCTGGTGGCGCTGGCGGCGCTGGCGGCGACGCACGCCGCGAGCGCGAGCGGCCACCAACAGGCGCCGCCCATGGTCATGCAGCTGCACCGACTGCCCAAGCGCGAGGTGCACCCGGAGACGTACCGCCGCCGGCGGCTGGCGCAGCATGTGACCGAGAGCGGCGAGGACGACGCGGCCTCGCCCATGGAGGCGGTGCCGCTCCACATCGGCCTCGGGTACGTACGACCTTGACATGTTGCTAGCGATTGGAGCGCCGGTGACGTGACGCTAACAGGGTGTGGCGAGCGCAGCACGCACTACACGTGGGTCTACGCGGGCTCGCCTCCGCAGCGCGCGTCCGTGATCGTGGACACTGGCAGCGGCATCCTCGCGTTCCCGTGCACCGGGTAGGTCAACGAAAGGGATTGCCGTGATTCATTCGCTCGACGACTGAACGTCGTCTGGTTGGCCGACCGACCGCTAGGTGCGACGGGTGCGGAGACCACACGGACAAGCAGTTCAACGCGTCGGCTTCGTCCACGCTCGTGCACGTGACGTGCGCCGCGCACGACTACTTCAAGTGCCAGGGCTGCCAGCTTGAGACGAGCACGTGCGCCATCTCGCAGTCGTACATGGAGGGCAGCAGCTGGGACGCGACCGTGGTCGAGGACGTGGTCTTCCTGGGCGGCGACAACAGCGCCGCCAACGTGGACGCGCGCAACAGGTTCGGCACGCACTTCAAGTTCGGCTGCCAGCATGCCGAGACGGGGCTCTTCATCGAGCAGGTCGCCGACGGCATCATGGGCTTGTCCAACACGGACAACCACATCGTTGCCAAGCTGCACCAGGAGAACAAGATCCCCAACAAGCTCTTCGCGCTCTGCTTCGCCGAGAACGGCGGCGCCATGACCATCGGCGCGCCGGACTCGACGCGCCACCGCGGTGACATCCACTACGCCAAGCTCATCGGCGACCGCTCCTCCGGGTGAGTCTCTCGCGCATTGCAACACGTGCGCTTCTTGCAGTGGTTGCTGATGGTGTTGCGCTGTTGTCTCCCACTCAGCAACTTCTACAACGTCCGCATCACGGACATTTTGATCGGCAACCAGTCAATTGAGGCGGACTCGACAGCGTTCACCCGCGGCCGCTTCATCGTTGACAGCGGCACGACCGACTCGTACCTCCCGCGCGCAGTCAAGAACCAGTTCATGGACGTCTTCAAGGCGGTGTCTGGACTCGAGTACAAGGTCTCCAGCTCGAGCTGCAAAGGCTTCAAAGAGGAAGAGATCGACAAGCTGCCGTTAATCCAGTTCATCCTCGAGTCGGACGATGGCGGCAGCATGACGCTCGACATCTCGCCGTCGCAGTACCTCATCCAGGGCGACAACAGCTTCTGCGGCGGCATCTTCCTGTCGGAGCACTCGGGCGGCGTGATCGGCGCCAACCTCATGATGAATCGGGACGTCATCTTCGACGGAAGCGGCCAGCGTGTGGGCTTTGTGGACGCGGACTGCTCGTACACGGCTGGCGACGACGCGGTTGTCGTGTCCTCAGGAGCGCCAGCGAGCACTCCGAAGTCGTCTCGTCCAGCCGCCACGAGTACGAGTGCACCTGAAGAGGAGACTGTCCCTGTGGCAACGGCTGCGACCACCACCGCCCCAAGCTCTTCTCACCCACCCACCACCGCTGAAGTCCCTGCCGAGACAACTGCCACGGCAGCAGTCGCGACGACAGAAGCGCCGGCAGCGACCACCTCTGCTCCCATCACAAATACGATCGCTACGTCTTCGACGACGACGACGACCGTCGAGACGAGCGCGTCGGAGGCGTCTGAAGAGTCCGAGAAGCCGATTGCGACCACGTCAACGATCGCCAAGACAATCGAGTCGTCCGCGAACGAGACGCTGACGACAAACACGGAGCAGGGCACGGGCAGCGGGTCGCTGGACACGGACGCGCACCCGATGGTGCTGACGATCGTTGGCACGGTGCTCGCGGTCGCGTTCCTGCTCATCTTCATCGCGTCCGTGCGCCACAAGAAGAACCGCAAGAAGGCTCAGAACTGGAGCCGCGTCAACGAGGACGAGGACGACGAGGACGCGGAGCTGGGCCTGGTCGGGGCGAAGGGCCCGTCGAAGCGGGCGACGGCGAGCGGTGGCAAGCCCAAGCACCAGCCGCTCGCGGCCACCGCGGACGACGAAGACGACAGCGACGAGAGCGACAGCGACGACGAGGACGAGATCTTCGACCGCCAGACGCAAGAGCAGGCCAGCAAGCACGACTCGCACACCCTCGAGCAGCTGTAAGCGCCTTCGCGAGCGTGTGGCGTGTCGAGTGGCTGTTAGAAGCCATTGGGCTCCTCCCAGTCCGTCCACCACGCTGACGTTGATGCAGTAGACCGCGTGGACGTCGGTGCGTCGCGTCCACCCGCTAGTTTACGAGCTGCCAGCCGCCTCGTAGTGTGTGCATGTCGTGGGTTTGGGCGGTTGAGTGGCGATATGCATTGTCTGCCACAGTACACTTTATCAAGTGGTCGAGTTGAATTGAAGCAAGCGATAAGATGGAGTGTTCAGAAGTTTGTCTGCGCTCTATTTCAGCCAATCACGCGTGGATAAGTGGCATCTTCGCTGCCTATCATTCGCTAAAAATACGATTTTTATTCCTGCAACCCAGCGAAACTGCGGCTTGAACCGACTCGAGAAGCGCGTGCGATGGCCGCGATGACCGCGACGGAGGGCGAGCTGCTGCGCGTGCCGCTGCGCAAGCGCCGCGCTGTTGCGGGAGGGGACGAGCTGCGCGCCAGGCGCGTGGCGCTCGAGCGCGAGCGCGTGCGGCGGCGCGCCCAGGAGACGGACGAGGGCGACCAAGCGGACGACCTAGAGGACCAAGAGGACGATCAAGAGGACGATCTAGGAGCGCTCGTGTTCAGCGAGTCGCCTCTGGGCGTCGGCTATGGGTGCGCCGCGGCTTATAAACGCTCGCTAGGGGTGTCAGACCGCTGACGGACGCTGTCGACCGTGGCAGGACGCACTACGCGGAGATCTACATGGGCATCCCGGCGCAGCGCGCGTCCGTCATTGTGGACACTGGCAGCCACCTCACGGCGCTTCCCTGCAGCACGTGCGTCGTTGTCTCGTGTAGCGAGTGGCGTGTCGTATACCTAGCCGTCTGCTGACGTTGTCGGCGCGGTGGCAGGTGCTCGGGGTGTGGGGAACACACGGACCCGCTGTTCGACGTGTCCAAGTCCACGACGGCCAAGTACCTGACGTGCAGTGCGTTCGAGAGCTGCAACTCGTGCGAGCAGGACCGCTGCCACATCAGCCAGGTGAGCGCCGCGTCTGTGTGCGTCCTTAATGCTTTACTACTACGCTGGACGCTCGGATAACCTGACTGTTGCAATGGCAGAGCTACACGGAGGGCAGTATGTGGGATGCGGTGGTCGTGGACGAGCTCGTGTGGGTCGGCGGCTTTGGCGGAGAGAACGCGGACGTGATCCTGCAGCACTACGGCGTGCGCTTCCCCCTTGGCTGCCAGACCAAGGAGACGGGACTGTTTGTCACGCAGAAGGAGAACGGGATCATGGGCATGGGCCGCCACTCGGCGACCGTCATGGCGCACTTGCTGAGCGCCGGGCGGGTCACGCACGACGTCTTCTCGCTCTGCTTCGACCGCGACGGCGGAGAGATGGTGCTAGGCGGCGTCGACTACAGCCACCACACTACGGACGTCGCGTACACGCCGCTGCTGGCGTCCAAGTCGAGCTTCTACCCTGTGCGCGTCAAGGACGTACTCGTGGGCGGCAAGTCCATCGGCGCGGCCGAGAGCGAGCTCAACTCGGGCAAGGGAGTGATCGTCGACAGCGGAACGACCGACACTTTCTTCGTCTCGAGTGCCTCTCGCGGGTTCCTGAGCGCCTTCCAGGACGCCTCGGGTGGCGTCAAGTACAGCGAGAACAAGATGTTACTGACAGCCGACGAGGTGTTTTCGCTGCCCACTCTCACCGTTGTGCTTGCCGCGATGGACAACGAGAGCGGGGACGTCGAGCTCCAGATCCCCGCGACCAAGTACCTGACGCCCTCGGACAATGGCAAGTTCTACTACGGCAACTTCCACTTCTCCGAGCGCTCCGGCGGTGGTGCGTTGTTCCTCGCAGCCTTGGAGGAGGAGAGTACTCGCTCATTGTGAGCAATTCTGTTTGACAGTACTCGGTGCAAGCTCCATGGTTGGCTTGGACGTGATCTTCGACTCGGAGAACCAGCGCATTGGCTTTGCCGAGTCTGGATGCGGTGGGTTGACCGTGCCCATAGCTACTTCACATGACTGCAGCCAAGTCAATTGACCTTGCTCTCCTTTGTTATTACCTACAGGCGAAGGCGCGTCGACGTGGCAGAACAGGACAATCGCAGGGGAGAGCGACAGTGACGGCGACTCGGCGCTGGGAAACACCTCCAGCACCACCAGCGGCACCATCACGGCCGTGTTCGATGCGTCAAGTCCGGATGGCACGATCGCGAGGCGCTCAAGCCCATCGGCGGGCGTGTTCATCGCGGAGGTGCTGGTCATCACACTCGTCGGCGTGGTTGTGGGCGTCGTGTTTTGGGCCCGGCGGCAGCGGCGAAATCGATTCTGGGCCGCGATCCCCGAGCTTGACTCTTCCCGCGGCGCGCGTAGTGACGAGGATCCCATTAGCACCAGTGCTGCCGGCTCGCCGGGTTCCAATACCGGTCGTCGGCGAGACAACGAGGGCGAAGAACTACCGAGAGTAGCGGCGCGCGCGCTCTCGCCTCCACTCTCAACCGCTAGTAGCAGACGAGGGCCGTCGCCTCGGTTGTCGATCGGCAGTGACGAGGAAGACGAGGATGACGGCATTGAGGTCGAGCGGACCGAGTTGTAGTCGATAGGATGCATGGTTGAACATGACGACTGGCAGGAACTGCGTGCTCTTATAAGCACTCATCTTCCGCTCACCTGCGCCAAACTTTCGCACTCGCTGGTCGAGAATGTCAGACTCTTGATTTCCATGGGGACCAGGCCTCATGCAGCGCTCGCTATGAATCCCGCATTGCGTACCGGCGACTGTCACCTCACAAGAGAAGACTTGCTATCGGGATACGCTCTCCAGAGGTACTTTGGCTGTCGTTTTCGTCGACGCCAACCGCTCGAATCTCTGAGCAGTCAGCTGCAACATAGGCGACGGCCATCCGATGTGGCGAATCCGAAGCGAAAATCTCAGCGCGTCATTCGCAAACACACATCACCAAGTCGTCTCTTGCCAGTGTCGTTCGGTGTCTCCTAACGCGACTCGCGTTACGCGAGGACGAATGATCTGTCGCGACTGCCAATACCACCGCGGAGACTTGCCTCTCCACACTCGAGCACGGGAGCAACAGGTCGCGCCACCACTCATCATGAACGACAGCAAGACAACAAGAAAGCCATCGTACGCACCGAGTTGTAGCTGCCAAAGCGTTTTACCACGCTCTTTGACAAGAGCTAGACACACCTGCATGCGTACAAACGCAGTATCGTGGTCTCCTTCTAGCACAACTCGCGAGTGCAGCATTTCACGCAACCCGCTCGATGTTCATCTTGTGCTCTAGAATGAGGTTCCAGTAGGTGAATGCAGCACAAACCACTTGTTTACACCGAATCTTGACGCTTTGTTGAGACCATGACGCGTGCACGGCCGAGCGAGCTCGAGCTCTAACTTACGTTTACATACACCCTCAAGCAACAATGCGTCGAGCACGCAGCAGGTAGTGCGCTTCAGGCAATCGCGAGGCTTTTTTCCGTCATGGGTAGGGATCTCAACGCCACCACAAACAGAAACATGAGCGTAGAGACAGCTTTCAGGCAAACAGCGCACCAAACAGCACCATGGCCGGGTCGCAGCACGCCCAACCTCCATATCCACGCACGCTACCGATGCCAATGGCTCGTTTGCGCCGTATCAGAAACAAATCAGCGGCGAGACGCGCGGCGCGAGATTCCTCGACGGCCAAATCCCCGGTCGCTCGAATCTCGGCACGTTCACGGCGGGCCAAAAACGTAAAGCTCTGGTGGGCAATGGCACGAAATATCGCAGCACCAGCCGCAAATGCTCCGTCGGATCGTCCGGTAGACGCTGTTGGACGTCGCTGAGCTCCGTGGCGGCCAGAACAGACGCTCGGTGGCCCAAGAACGCGTGAAAAACGGGGTCGAATGCTCTCGTAGCGGGCTCCACGCCACTAAATCGCTCGTGCAGAGCGCTGAATACACATGAACTTCTTTGACGTACGAGAAAGCAGCATCTTGCTTCAGAGAGCGTCATCCGGAGCGAAAAGCGGCGTTCGCGAGCCGAAAGTGGGCCTGCTGACTCAGCAAACGAGGATTATTGCACGGAGGAGCCGAAAACGAGGTCGACCGCCTTGAAACATCCGCGGGAATCGTCAGCAGACCCACTGCGAGTCGCAAACGAGCCAATTGCCGAGTCACAACGCTGTCTAGTGGTGTGTGGGATGCCAGTGCCGTTCGTCACGACCGGAGTGCTGACGTGCAGGGTCCGTGGTCGACGTTTCTATTGCGTGTAGACTCAACCGGGGAAGAGCAACGCCTATCAGACTGAACAGTGGCTCACGGATCGGATCCCACACCCACCGAAAATGACTGAGTGCCGTGCCGCGTGGGATCTCCGTTGAAGCTGGCGGGAATGCCACCGGAACGCCGACGCGTGTTGGGGCTTGGTCAACAGGCTCGGTACACTGGGGAGAAGCACTCTATCTGCGCGCGTGTCGACCACACCCCAGCTTTCTTAATGCGCAGGCGTTCGACACAGTGACTTGGGAACACGTAGACGCAAAAAAAACTGATTGGGAAGCCCATGACCGTCAAGATACCAGCAATTGCGCGTCCCGTTGAGGCCGCACGCCCGCCGCTCCTTCCGTAGCAAAGACGACAAGAGGACGCTACGCGCTTGCGCTGCGGTATGTACCTTCCGTCCCCGCCGCTGGCGCTTGCTCGGCCCGCGCCGCTGCCCGCCACGCCGCGCAAAATTTCTCCATGTCCGTTGCTGGTCGAAGGATCCACTTCAATGTGACGTCTGTCACTCTTCTGAATCTACTCAAAATACTTTAACTCTGGTTAGTGTCAATCCACATGAGTGCCTATACAGTCGACGAGTGTCGAGCATTGAGCCCTATCACAAGGCGAATGCTCGCCTGCCGGGCCTTCCTGGATGCGGCCGCGGCGGGGGACGTGGAGGCCGTGGACGCGTGGCTGCGGCGGCCGGACGCGGACGTGAACGTCACGGCGGGCGAGCGCTGGACGGCGCTCATGTACGCGGCCGCGCGCGGCCAGATGGCGGCCGTCGAGCGCCTGCTGCGCGAGCCGACGATCGACCTGAACGCCACGACGCTGTACCTACGCGCCTGCTGCAGCAGTCGTAGCTGGCTGAGCCTGCTCTAATGGCTCATGTGTATGCGTGTGCGTCTATAGAGTCGGCTCGTCGGCGCTGGCGCTGGCGCTGGAGCACAGGAACAGCCGGATGGCGGCGCTGCTCCTTCAAAGCGGCGCGTCGCGCTCCACCCTCAGTAAGTGGACGAACGTACGCGCGCAGCAAGCGCCAGCGCGTCGCTAACTGCTCCTCCTCATTGTCCTGCTCTGTATGGCAGCAACGGAGGCGCGGCGAGCCAGCCTTTTCCTGTCTCCAAGCCTGTCGCGCATGCTGTCGCCGGAATGGTCGCTCGTGTGGACGCCTTGGCTGCACGCGCGCTTCCCGGCCAGCGAGCGGGAGAAATGCCGCCTCGTCGTGCTGGCGAACCACCTCGCGCGCAGACAGCACCGCGCGCCGCGCTCGTCGCTGCTCGCCGCGGTCCTCAGGCTCTTGGGGCCGCTCTTGGGATGGCCCCAGCCGCCCCGCGTGCGGTGGGTCTACCTGCCGCCGCCGCTCGCGCTGCACATTATCGAGTTCGCCGCCTTCCTGTGGTGACCGGCGGCAGCTTCCGAGACGCAATAGAAGCCATCGTCCGCGTGGCATTCGCTCTGATTGATCTTCAATGACGGAGACGAGGCGGCCGAGTCCACGTCACCTACGTTGCAGGTGACCGGAAGGGATGCGATGCTCGCATGCGACGGGATCGATCGCTCCCGCCATGCGGGAAGGAAGGATGCGCGCTCGGTAAGAACGAGGCTGGCGCGCTCGACGCAGCAGCGGACAATGGACCAGGCACTGCGCTTGTTTGCGCATCGGACCGCACGCTGCACGAGTCTGCCATTCACCAAGTCAGCATGGTCGCCAGCCAACTTGGCCCGAGGTAATGGTCGTCGCACCTACGAAGGAGCCGGCGCCTCCCTCTCGTCCTCCTGTCGGCAGACTCCATCTGATGCAGCGGTGCGGACGGGTGATGGACGCTGCTGGCTGATACACTGAGGCCCATCATTGCCATTCGGACACACGACTGGCCGAGAGCGAGCGAGTGCTGAGAAAAGTGTCCGGGAGCCGTCGGTGCATGGGGAAGGTGTGTGCAATCTCGTGAATATGAGGAAGTGAGAGGCTGCAAAGGCATGCAAAGTGGCGAGAAGATCGCCAAGCACGGGGAACACGCTCGTCTAATTCCATCGGTTGCTGTCAGAGCCTGACACCAATTCGCGCAGCCGCAACTGACTTACCACCAGCAGCAGCAGCAGCAGGAACTCGATCACACATGGGCGGCGGACAGACTAGGTGTACAGGTGAATGAATGCCAGGGATCGTCTGATCACTTGAGGGCACGCGTCCGTCCGCAGCCTGTTTTGACAGCGGCAGGTGCACGCTCCTAGCGGCTAGGGATCATGCCATCACGCCCGCCACTCCGACGGTAAAGTCCGACGCTAAATCCGACGCTACATTGCTCGTCAATGGACCAATGAGCGGCCCATTTGCCCGCGATGCACCCGCTTTGGACCTCGAACAGCAGCAACGCGCTGCATCGGCCACGCGCCGGCATCTTCTCGCCCATTTTCGCAGGACCAGACCGCCGCCGTCGATACTGAAGCAAAGAGCAAATCTCGCTCGAAATGCGCTGAACGTGTCTCATTTTACACCAAGGCTTGAACATGCCATTGGACAGGTTTTCCTTCCCCTATCTTTGTCCAATAGGTACGGTCCCATAGTGCCTCCCGCATATGCGCGATGAGAGTTTTTTTCCTTTCTTTATCGAACCAAGCCGGCCACTCATATACACCACACCCGGTACTACACTGTACTACATTGTGAAGCAGCACGGTACGACGCGAGCGGACGGCGCTTCTCGACGGCCGCCCCATTCCCAGCTTGCACTCGTGACGGACGCCCGGACCGCGGCAGCAGCGCGTTCGGTACGTGACGCGTCGCCGCCTTGGTCAGCGACGCTAGTAGAGCGTGAGTAGGGCGTGAGTAGGGCGCGGGTACTAGCGAGCCGATGGCGCGGCGCGAGATTCGCGCGGACGTCTCTGCGCGGCCTTCGAATCTCGCTCGCCCCCTATCGGATGCTCGGTCCAACTCCGGCCCCTGATGCGTACTCCACTTCCGCCCTGCTGCTGCTGCTGCTGCTGTCTGTCCTCTCGGACTCTCGGACTCACGGTTGACCTCGCGTTTGTATAGAGAGAGGCTCATTCCAATTCTCGCAGCGCTTCGAGAAGCAAGCGCGCGTTCTTCTTCGCCCTCCTCCTCCTCCTCCAGGCTAAAAGCGCGCGCGAGCCAGCATGAAGTTCGGCAAGGTGCTGCAGCAGTCGATGCAGCTGTCCCCGCGCGCGTGGGAGCCCTGCTGGGTCGACTACAAGCTGCTCAAGAAGATCATCAAGGACTGCGCACAGCTGAGCACCGAGGAGAAGCTGCGCTCCAAGAAGGTCAAGCCGAGCGCCAAGACGGACAACGACAGCATCCGTGCGTTCGTTCGTGGTCGCGTGCGTGTGGCGCGGGCTCAAGCGACTGACGGACTGTGTGTGGATGGCTCTGTGCTATGCGCGCAGGCAACTCAGAGGACGAGACCAACTTCTTCCGCACGCTGCGCGTCGAGATCAAGAAGATCGCCACCTTTTTCCTCAAGGAGCAGGCCACGCACGCACGCCAGGTCGCCGGCATCGAGGAGAGCTTCGCCAGCCTCAAGGTGAGCGACGCACGCGCTATAGCTGGTGTCCGCACGATGCTGCGACCGACGCGAAGAGGAGGAGGAGAGGCCGTCCCTTCCGCTCCGCGAGGTGGTCAGTCATATCAGCGACGCCACGTGGTTGCGCACCCCGTGCTTCAGACGTCTTCTCTATACAAACGAGGAGATGTTTGGAGGCGGGTTGAGAGTGGATGGTCTCACGTCGCGGGCTTGTGCAGTGCGCCGAGTGGCCGGCGCAAGTGGAAGGGCCGAGATGCAGAGACTAATGTTCGCTCGCTCGCTCTCTTTGTGTGTACCCGTTGACAGTCGACGGTGACGCCCAAGGATGAGGACAAGACGGAGCTGATGAAGGCGTGCGTGTCGCTCTACAAGGAGCTGCTGCTGCTCGAGAACTTTGCCGTGATGAACTTCTGCGGCATCTCCAAGGTACGCACGCATGCTTAGACAACACTAGCCGAAGCTTGAGATGGGGGAGTTGGAAGCCTTGTCAAATGCTGATGTGTGCATGGTCGTGCTCTTGGCGTCGCTGTAGATCCTTAAGAAGCACGACAAGTGGACGGGCTACGCGACGCGCAGCAAGTTCATGCACACGATCCTCATGAAGCAGCCGTTCGCGACGTACGAGCCGCTGCTGCGCATGATCGACCGGCTCGAGCAGATCTTCATGGCGACGACGGGGTCCACGATCGAGCAGCACGACGCGCAGCACTCGTCGTCGCGCCGCGGGGACGGAGGCTCCTCCTCAGGCTTCGAGCGCCGCCACTCGACCGGCACGGACGCGGCCGGGAACGCGCAGCACAACCCGACGCATCACCCCCCTGCTGTTCTCCCTGGAAGCGACGCGGCTGGCTCGGGCAGTGGGGGCGGCGACGGGTCTCAACAGCGACGAAGCTCTCGGAACAACTCACCCAGGCAGGAACCGCTGTCGCCTTCCTCGGACAGCTCGGTGACGCTCGTGCGCGTGAACGCGCTTCGAAGCGATGTGCGCGAGCTCAAGAAGCTCGAGAGCGTCAGCGACTACGACGGGGACGGCGAGAACGAGGACGACGACGCGGCGAACGACGAGGAGGCGCGGTTCATGTACCCAGGCGACGACCAGGCGGTAGCGGAGCGCTTTGGCGGCCGGATGCCAGGCGAGGGACATGCTAGTGCTGCCCTCCCGCCGATGCCAGTAGCCCAGCGACGAGCCCCGCTCAAGGAGACGCACTCAGACAGCGACGCGGCGGTGATCGCGATGCTGTCGATGAAGGAGAGCCTGGCGGGCAAGACGCTGTCGGGAGCGTCCAGCGACGGTGGCGGCGACAGCAGCAGCACCGAGACCGGACGCGGGTTCAAGCGCAAGGCGTACGCGCCGCTGGACCTGGAGCTGAACAAGCGCAAGATGAGCGTGACGGCCATCCTCAACTGAGGCACAAGTAGGAGCAGCGAGCGAGGCGTCAGGATAGCGAATGTAGCATCATATCGCAGTAGCGACAACGACCGGGGGGGGTAGCCAAGAACAAGCCACACGTCCGCAACGGACCTTGGAAGGCGACCGCGAGAGGTCTTGGCTGGCTGACTCGTGTGTGTGTGTGTGTGTGTGTGTGTGTGTGGAACCTCCGGCGACGTTCTTCTCTGTTAGTTGATCTGCTGTCACGCGTCCGGAAGCACGAGGCGCGGTCCCATCACTCACTACGTGCGAGGAGGCTGCTGTCCGTCCGCCGCCTCGCTACTTGGCGGTCGCGCTGCTTGTCTGTCGCTCTAGAATTAGTGCATCGGCTGCGGCGGGCTTCAGTAGTAGCGTCCGACGACGAAGAAGATGATGGCGCACACGACCAAGTGCAGCAGGCCGAAGGACTGTCGACACACAGCGTTGTTAGACGCAAGCCAGCATGAGGACGCAGCTGCAACGGGACCGACGCACCCCCTGGTCCTTGCTGCTCTTGGTCACCGCGCTCGCGTGGGGCGACGAGGGGCTGTCGTCCCCCGAGGACGCGCCGCCGCCCGCTTTCCGCTGGCGCAGCCCCGTGGCCGCCGACAGCTCGTCCGCCACCTTCCGCGCGCGCTGCGCGTCCGTCGTCGCCTTCTGCAGGAGCTGCCGAGTGCACGAGCGCAAAGCAATCCAAGCAGTCAAGGAGACTCCAGAGCGCTTTGTACAGGTCAGGACACGCAACATGCAAGTGGGGGGAGGAGAGATCCATCCGTCCACACGTAAGAGCATCAACATGCAGCAACTCGGTCCAGAGGATATGTCTTGTCCAGGTCCGTCATGAGCACGTCTCGCTGCGCCGTCAGCTGCACCGTGAACGCCACCAACTGCGTCCGTCACACACACACGCCACGGATTAGTTCGCACAAAGCCAGCAGGCGCTATCCAGCGTCCTCCACTGTCTGCATCTCACCTCGTCGTACTTCTTCCGCAGCGACGCGACCTCCACGATCGGGTCCTGCTCGCACCATGCACTCAAGTCAGCTCTTCCGCCTTCCCACTGCATCACCATCGATGCGTCTCTCACCTTGGCGTCCGAACTCTTGTGACCGGCGGTCTGCTTGTCGCTCGGGCTGGTCTCCTGCAGCAGCGCAGACGAGAGCTGCGCAGCCGTGGCCACGGGCGTGGACGCGGCCTCCGCCTCGCTCGCGTGCACGCCCAGGTCGCTGGCGCTGCTGAACTGGCTGGCCTGCTTGTTCTGGTGCCGCAGCATCACTGGCGAGGGCTCCAGGGCCGCTGGCGAGGCCGGCGCCGTCGCCGTTGGAGCCGCAGCCGACGACGACTCGGCCTCGTCCTGCAAAAAGCGGCAGCGCAGCTTCTTGTTGGACAGCGCCTTCTTGTCCGTGTGGGCCCACATGTTGGTGAGCTCGTCCGCCATCTCCTTGGCCGACTTGGTCTTGACGAGCTCGAAGAAGCCGTCGTCCACGAACAGGCTCTGCACGAGGAACTTGTCATTCGACAGCTGGCGCTCCGACGGGTCCAGCCGCAGCAGCTCGTCGCAGTCCTTCTGCTGCAGGATGACCATGACGGACGCCGACCCGTTCGGCGCCAGCAGCCCCTGGTTCGGCCGCACCAGGTACCGCAGCGGCCGCGTCGTCTTGACCTTGAACGCGATCTTGCGCTCGTCCGACACGTTGCGGATCGTCAGCATGGCCTGCGGCGCCGACTGCGCCGCCAGCCGGAACGCCAGCGAGTCGGCCGGCTCGAGCGTCACGCTCGAGTTGGGCGCCAGCGACACGTCCACGCCTCCGTGCTCGGCCATCGCGGCTGCCTTTAGGGCTCTGGCTGGATGGGGAGAGGGAGGAGGAGGCGAGGAAGCTGCTGGGGGACGGGAAGGGAGGGAAAGGAGGGCGGCGGCGGCGGCGGCAACGCGCGGCCGGTTCTTCTTCTTCCTCCTCTTCTTCTTTGCCGGCTTCTTCGCGGCGACTCGC
Organism: Phytopythium oedochilum; assembly: GCA_023338025.1. Taxonomy (NCBI): domain Eukaryota; phylum Oomycota; class Peronosporomycetes; order Pythiales; family Pythiaceae; genus Phytopythium; species Phytopythium oedochilum. The sequence continues at coordinate 19,709 of JAADXX010000062.1, forward strand.
ACAACGACCGAGCGCTTCAAGCCGCGTGGTCGGGGATGGACACTCGGAGAATGTATATGTCTATAAGTGTAATTTACTTGAAGAAGAGGAGCACAACCGTTTTTTTAGTTAAATAAAATTTCAATATTGTAAATAATACAACAATCTGTTGTATTTAAGAGATAATAAGATTCAAAAGCATACATAAATCGAAATAAATCGGAGCGCCACCACGTCGATCAAGGTGATGAGAACCAGGCGAAGCAGTCGATGAGCCTGCGACTTGGTATAGCTGTCACCTCCATGAGCGTCCGGAGGCTGTCTAGGTCGCTGTCTGGGTCACTGTCTAGGTTGCAGTCGCCCACCACCTCAGGAGACTCATGGAGAGCGAGCGTCCAGTCGCCAGGCTGAGAGCTGAAGCGTGGATCTATCCATCCAAGGCGCCAACGCTAACGAGCATCGAGCAGGACGCTCGAACGCGATACAAAGTGATTGTGCACTTATCAAACTCAATCGACAGCCGCTCGGTCGAGCCAGCCATGCATTCGCTCGCGCATCTCAGCCGCTCCCTCTCCCCGGCCACCCTCCTTCGCGCACACGCGGCAGTCCGTCCGCCCCCTTGCTTGGCATCGCCAGCCGGCTTCAGACGCTGCGGGTGTTCGGGGCGTTCACGACGCCGCCGTAGATCTTCTGGAGCTGCGCGAGCTGCGCCTCGTAGTCCTCGTCGCCGAGCCGCGCCATGGCCTCGGCGACGCCCGAGAGCACCGAGACGGCGCGGTCGTACTTCTGCGACTGCGCCGGCGAGTCGAACTTGGGCGTCGGCTGGCGCGTGAGCGACGCGTTCATCTGGTTGCGACGCATCGTCTTCATCAGCACGTCCGGGTACGACTCGTAGATCTCGCGGCTGATCGGGTGGTTGTGCGTCACGACCTAGCACCATGACAAGAGAGCGCATACGTTAGCATCAACACAGGCGCTCACTACTACACCCAAGAGCCCGGGCTGACCTGGTCCGTGACGATCACCATGTACTTGGACGGGTTCTCCGACGGACTGATCTTCACGTTGATCTTGGCGATGCAGCCGATGCCGCGGTACTTCTGCCCCGGGCGCGTCGTGGCGCCGCGGCAGCGCGCCTTCATGGCGTGCGTGCACATGTATATCCGGTGGTGGTGGATGGCTTCGTCCGGGAACTCGATGCGCCGCCCGCGCGAGTTCTTGTTGTTCATCATCACCTTTTGCTGGTTGCGCCGGTACGCCTCCACGCTGCACGACGAGCGCATGCGGAACGGCTGGAACGTGTCCTGCATGTACAGCTCGAAGTACGTGTCGAAATCGAACCACGAGTTGAATGACACGCGCGACATGCGCTTGCTGTCGTACAGCTGCACGCGACCGCTCACCGCCTCGGCGCCGGGCGAAGCGCCAGCAGCCGCGGCCGCGCCGCTCCCGGCCTGCTGCACTCCCGCCGCCGCCGCCGAGAACGCCGCCGTGCTGTCCGCGACCTCCTTCATCTTGGCCATGACCTCGCTCATGGCCTCGTTCTCGTCCTCCGTGAACCCGTCGTCGTCCTCCTCCGCGTCCCCGACCGCCGCGGCCGTCGCCGCCGCCACCACCGCCGCCGCCGCCGCGTCCGCCGCCGCCGAAATGTCCGCGCCGACCGCGCTCTCGAGCAGCGAGGCCGCGGCCGCGTCCGTCGCCTCGGAGCGCGACGACGAGCGCGCGCGCTTGCGGGAATCGGCCGCCGCCGCCTTCGCCTCGACGCCTTCGGCCGGAGACGCGACCGCAGCCGCAGCCGCCGCAGCAGCAGCGGCCGCCGCCGCAACGGCGCTCGCGTCCTGCGTCCCCACCATGCTGCAGTCGGTTCGGACGCTTCTTGGGCTCGTTGTAGCTGGGTCCCCGCGAAAGCCGAAGTGGAATTTTGTCTGCCACACCACACAATCCAGGAATAAACGCTGTTTGATAAAACCTCGTTTCGGCATTACCGAAAGCAAGAGGAAAGAGTAAATAACCTTGACGAATTCGAACGTATCGAGAATTTATCTAGGTTTTTCAAATGTACCGTGTTTTGCTAAACAAAATCGCAATCGGGTTGTTTCGAAAGGGTGAAGCCCGCGCCAGATCTAAAGCGCTCCATATTTTGCGCCGCGCCAGATGGCCATGTAGCGCACGCGCTTATCGCCCCACATCTTACCGGTAGGCAAAGTCGCGCGAAGGTCGCGCCAAGCGAGGCGGTTCGCCCAGCCAACCAAATCGCATTTTCAACCGGCGCTGCTCGCGTCCAAACACCGGCCGTAACACCTCCGGCGGGCCAGCCACCTCGACAGTTCATTCGCCCATTCGCGCGCTCGCCGACGCCCCAAGCTCCCTCCAGCTCCCTCCTCCTGTCCGCTCTGCGTCTTCCTGACCCTCTTGCCCAGCTCACGATGGCGAAGAAGTCCAAGGCTCCGGTGGTGGCGGCCAAGCCCGCGTCCAGCAGCGACAGCTCGTCCGACTCGAGCAGCGACGAGCAGGTGAGCAAGAAGGTGGTGGTGGCCGCCAAGAAGGGCGCCGCCAAGAAGGGCGCCGCCAAGAAGAAGCAGCCCGAGCCGAGCAGCGACAGCTCGTCGGACGAGGAGGAGGCCGCGCCAGTGGCCAAGAAGGCCGCTCCGGCTGCCAAGAAGGCCGCGCCCGTGGCCAAGAAGCAAGAGTCGTCGTCCTCGTCAGACTCGGACTCGTCGGACGAGGAGGAGGCGCCCAAGAAGGCCGCTCCGGCCGCCAAGAAGGCTGCTCCGGCTGCCAAGAAGGCCGCTCCGGCTGCCAAGAAGGAGGAGTCGTCGTCCTCGGACTCGGACTCTTCAGAGGAGGAAGAGGAGGCGCCCAAGAAGGCTGCTCCGGCTGCCAAGAAGGCTGTGGCTGCCAAAAAGGAGGAGTCCTCGTCGTCGTCCGACTCGGACTCGTCGGAGGAGGAGGAGGCGCCCAAGAAGGCCGCGCCTGCTGCCAAGAAGGCCGCGCCTGCTGCTAAGAAGCCCGTTGCTGCCAAGAAGGAGGAGTCCTCGGACTCTTCGGACGACTCATCGGACGAGGAGGAGACGCCCAAGGCCAAGGCTGCTGCCGCCAAGAAGACTGTTGCTGCCAAGAAGGAGTCGTCGTCGTCGGACTCGGACTCGTCGGAGGACGAGGAGATGCCGGAGGCCACCAAGAAGCCGGTCGCCAAGAAGGCCGAGTCCTCTTCTTCGTCCTCGGACTCGTCGGACGAGGAGGAGGAGGAGGAGAAGCCCGTGTCCAAGAAGCGCAAGAGCTCGGACGCGGACGCCGGCAACAGCGTCAAGGTGCACAAGAAGGCGAACGGCGACGCGGCTGCGGTCGCCAACCCGCAGCAGTCGACCGAGATCTTCATCGCCGGTCTCCCGTGGGCTGCCACCGAGGACGAGCTGAAGGAGCACTTCGCTGGCTGCGGTGCCATCACGAGCGTGCGTCTTCCCCAGCAGAACGGCCGCGCTACGGGCACCGCCTTCATCGTGTTCGAGACGGCGGACGGCGCGGAGGCGGCGCTGGCCATGGACGGCCAGGACTTTGGCGGCCGCTGGATGAAGATCCGCACGGCCGAGAAGAAGAACCAGTTCGAGGAGAAGCCCGAGGGCTGCACCAGCGTCTTCGTGGGCAACCTCTCGTGGGACGTGGACGAGGACACGATCCGTGGCTTCTTCGGCGAGTGCGGCGAGATCACGAGCTGCCGCCTGGCCACGGACCGCGAGACGGGCGAGTTCCGCGGCTTCGGCCACATCGACTTCGAGACGACCGAGGCCGTCGACGAGGCCATCAAGCTCGCTGGCGAGTACCTGAACGGCCGCAACATCCGCGTGACGTACGCCAAGAGCCGCGACAACTTCTCTGGCGGCGGCGGCGGCCGTGGAGGTGGCCGTGGTGGCGGTCGTGGCCGTGGCGACTTCAACGGCGGTCGTGGTGGCGGTCGTGGTGGCGGTGGCCGCTTCGGAGGCGGCCGCGGTGGCGGTGGACGCTTTGGCGGTGGCCGTGGTGGCGGTGGAGGCCGCTTCGGTGGTGGTCGTGGCGGACGTGGCGGCCGTGGTGACGGCCCGCCGAAGCGCCAGCCGTCGAGCATTCAGAACTTCCAGGGCTCCAAGAAGACCTTTGACTAATTTACATGGAGAACACTGGCTGTTTGGGTAGTCTAGACGCGCTTCTCGGTTCGCTTTCGGCTGTTGCTGTGCTGAGTGACCGGGCTAAGGATATCAACGCTGCACTGTTGCTTGATCGATCACTTCATTATCGAGTGCTGACCGCTGTTACTCTCGACGATGGCGGTGCCTGCGGGTGCTCTTTGAAGCGCTTGGGCTGCGGCTGCGCGTCCGCTTCTTGGACGCCTCGCGGTGCCGCTTCTTGGACTTCTTGTCCTTCTTGTGCTTCTTGTCCTTGGACCGCTTCTTCCTCGACTTCCGATCCGACTCGTCGTCCGAGTCGACGTTACCTCCTCGGCGCCGATGCTTCTTGTGCTTCTTGCGCTTTGGCTCGTCGTCGCTCTCGCTGTCACTGTCGTCTCTGGTCGTCGCCAGCTTGGAGACGACGCCGCCGCTGTCTGCAGTCGGTAGCGCCGACGCTAATGGCGTCTGGACACTAGTGACACCCTCCTCGTCCGAACTGCTGCTATCGCTGCTGAAGTAGTCTGCGGCTCCTCGACGACCATGCGCATTTGGAGCTTCAGGCTCACGCACGACGGACTGCTGCGGGTCGACTTGTAAGTTCACAGAAGCCTCGCTGTCGCTCTCGCTGTCTTCGTCTTCTTCGGATGCGTCCTCTTCATCCGCCGACGCGTCCGACGGCTCAAAGATGCTCTTCAAGAGGTCGGTGGCGGGTCGTTCGACCTCTGGGAGCGGCGGGAGTTCGTCGCTCTCTGCTTCCTTATGAGCCGATCGAGGCGTTGCTTGTCGGGGAGCGACGGCAGCTGCTGGAGCTCCAGCAACACTGCGGCCAGCCGCGAACTCGACTAGCTGAGGAACAAGCTCTTGCGCGAACAGGTCGGGCTTCTTGTCGCCGTCATTCCCGTCGCCGCTCCGACTCGTGGCGCCAGCGCATTTCACGTGGAAGCGCTTGCAGAGTAACGCGTTCGGGACCCACGGGCTTTGCGAGCGGTAGGATCGCTTCGCCACCGCCGCGGGAACTGCAGGTACCGACGCGCCGCTGGTTGTCTCGGCCAGCGATGTCGGAGGAGCGTCTCCTCCTTCCACCGCCGACGAGACGAACCGCTTTGCGATCGACGCCGAGATCGTCGCGCGAAGCTGATCGCTATTTGAACCTTGGACAAGCGGTTGTCGCTCGGACGCACCGGTCGTTGGGACCTCCCGAGCCACAGTAGAGTGTGTGGATGCAGCTTGGCGCGCAGATGCACCGGCAGCAGCAACAGAGGCAGCTTCCTTTGCTCGGCTCACGGCTTCCATCAGCTTCTGCTTGTCCTTACTCTGCATCAGGTCGAATACGCTGCTCACCGTCCCGCTCGGCGTCGACTTTAGCGTTGCTTGACTGGATCCTGGCACCGCGTCACGCGTTCCCAGTAGAGCAGCTCGGTCTTTGACAGTCATTAACGTGCTGCGGCCATGCTTCATTGTCGAAAAGTTGTACTGTCGATAGAGATCTGGCACGGCATCGGTGTCGTCGCCGTCCTCATCGGAGAACACGTGGACGGGCTTGTAGTCACTTGGAACCTGCAGCCGTTCAGTCACCGTCTTGGGCGGCTTCTCGACTGTTTTCGCGAGTTCAAAGCCTGGCAGCGGCTTGCGGCCGTCGTAGCAGACCGCGCGACTGCGTCTCCGCCTCTTGGGCTCGTCCGCCTCCGCCGTGTTCGCCAGCAGTTTGGTCGGCTGCGCTCCGCCAAGACGCGGAGGACCGATCTCGGTGTCGAATTCGCCCATGGATGTTCCCCCGTACACGTCCAGATCATCGTTGTCTTCGAGCGCGCCAAGTCCGTAGCTAGTGACCGCGCGGTAGCTGCCCGTCGTCGGCTTCATGGCGTCGGCAAAGGTGACGATCTGCCGGTGGTCGCGCTGCGCTTCTTCGCTCTTGTGGCTCAGCTGCTGCTGCTTGTACCGAGCGAACTCTGGCGCGCTGGCAAACGGGTCGAACCCGGCGCCATAGCGGTCCACCTTTGGCGCGGGAAACGCCGTCTTGACGTCGATGCCGTTGCGAGGCGGCAGGTAGACGCAGTCCTCCGCTCCAGCCACCTCGCTCTTCGTCCCATCCGGTCCGCAATCCACACGCACCAGCTCCCCAGCGTCCGCTCTCCTCTTGCGGACGCGCTGGCCGATGCCTTGGCCCTCCTTCCACCCCATGCGCCTCAGCAACTCGGCGCCGACCGAGTTGTTGGCGGGAAGAACCCACTCGTCGGGCACAACGAACCCTGGGATGGGCGCCGGGCGATCCCCGCCAGGCTGCCGCCGGCGCTGGAGGTCTTGCTGCAGCGCCCGCTTCGCGCCCGCCTGCAGCGTGTCGTACCGCTCCGTCGTCTCCAGCCGCTGGCCCAGCAGCGGGTCGTCCTCCTCGTCCATGAAGTCCTCGGGCCGCTGCTGGAAGCGCGCGGCCGGCGCGCGCTCGCTCCGCGAGGACGAGAACGCCCGGGGCTGCCATCCCTCCTTGGAGCCCACCGAGTTGAAGTACCCAGCCGAGAAGCCGCCCGTGAACGCGCCGTGGAACCGGCGGCGGCCCTCGCTGTCCGTCACCTGCAGCAGCGTCCAGTCCAGTACGGAGGGAGGGAGAAACGCGCGTCAGAGCCGCGTTAATAGCGTTAACAGCGCCAAGAGAAGGTGCAGGCGCGGGTGGAGAGGTGTGCTATAGGGTCTAAGCGATTGTTGGGGGCGCCGCCGTACCTCCTGCGCCTTGGCCGCCGCGCTGCGCTGCATGCTCCGCAGCAGGTCCGTCGCTAATGGTGGAGCTCTCAATAGGATAGACGCTTGTGGGTTTCGATGTGTGGACCACATTATAATATAATGTGGTATTATAATATTGTAATAAACACTAATTGTGTGTTTTGTACACAACCACCACTGCAACGTGTTCAAGCTCGTCTAACGACGAGCCCAACTCGATGGACATTGTGTGTCTGTTCACGCTGTCTAAGCGCCTTCAGGCCGTAGCAAGCGCAACTGTCGGTCTTGACGCGGCCACAGACTCATGGCTCTATTGGTTACAGCGGGCGACGGATGGTCCGCCACTGCCAGTCACTCGTACACATGGGACAGCACGGCTCCACACACTGGAGCACGCGTCCGTCACTGGAAAGCCATCACGCGGCCGCACAACGCGGACACTCGAGGGACTCGTTCAGCTTGGCGAGGATGCACTCGTCGTGGAAGCAGTGCCCGCACTGCAGCGTCGTGAGCGACGCCATGACTTGCTCGGCGTTCGCCACCGTCTTGACCGAGCTGTACGCGGTCGAGCTGTTGCTTCCACTGCTGTTGCTGCCGCTCGTCGCGGTCTCCTTGGTCGACGACGACGAGCTGAGCGGCGCGATCGAGACGCTCGTGTCGGGCGTCACCAGGTCCCGGCAGCAGATGAAGCACTCCTCGTCCGATACGCGCGGCCCGCCTTCGAGGAACGAGCCGGCCATTGGCCCAAGTCCGCCGCCGGCTTCGAGGAACGAGCCGGCCTTCGACCCGGCGCCCAGCGACGAGCGGTTGGTCGGGGCGTTGGTGAAGTCCGCGAGGTCGAGCACCATGCCCTGGAAGAGGAAGTCGAAGAGCAGGCTCGGCAGCCGCGAGGCCGAGATGACGCAGTCGAGGCTCCGGTTCTCGCGCCACATGCCGAGCACGGTCGACATGAAGGTCTGCAGCTCGCCGATGCGCGTCGAGATGACGCCCGGGCTGCGCGAGCGGAAGAGGTGGCGCCGCGGGAAGTGGTGCGTCACGTACATGTAGACCCACGGGCAGTTGGACGTGCAGAAGTGTCCGTGGTCCAGCGCGGCGGCCACGGCCTCCTTGAGCTCGTGGAACTCGCGGAAGGTGCGCGACATCTCCCACGACTGGCCGAGCGCGCCGTTGACGATGCGCATGACGTACCGCGTGCTCGCCGCCTTGCTCGCGGGCAGCACGGCCTTTACGAACTCGACCTGCACGCGGTCCAGCAGCGCGAGCTCGACGCTCTGCGTCGCGGCCGCCAGCGACGAGTGACGCTCCAGCCGGCGCTTGGCGAACGAGGACGAGGTCGACAGGCCCAGCCCGTCCGCAGGTAGCGACTTGCGCGTGCGCAGGCGCGGAGGACCCACGGGCATCGACAGCGACTTGCGCATCGGCGCGCGGCTCATCGCGTCGACAGGGGAGCGGGCTAGTCGCGTGGAAGAGAGCGGCGTGACGCTGGCTGCGGTGGTCTGACGCCTGAACGGACAGTCGCGTGGGCTCCGAGCTGGCGCTTGCGAAATGACGATGACGCCGCGCGGACAGACGGCGGGCTGAGACGGCGGCTGTAATACGCTACGCTACGTTCGGAACGTCTGGGAACGGGACGGCACGTATGGATGAGGTAGAGAGCGGCTACGTCTCCCCTCCCAGCTGAGGCGATGCGAGCCGACCTGCGAGCGATCAGGGGCCACGAGACTCGCATGACGCAGGCGTCTGGCTGTCCATCTCGCGGTTCCTTTTTCGCCCGCACTGCATTGTCCGTCAGTCGATGACGGCGTTTTCACTCGGGTTTAGTATGGGGATCTCACTCACATGCGATTCAGAACAGTTCGGTTTTCTCACGCCTGTTAAAACACATGTCGTGTCGAAACGGATTAGATTTAGTGACTGCATTTTGAATGCGTTGGGTTAAAACTACACCCGTATGAATCAATACACAGGACGGATTGCATACCCAACATCCTGAGCAGCGCAGCGTCAGTGTTGCGTGTATCCTGCATCGAAGCTTGGACTCGAGAGGGGCTCTGTGAATAACAGCGCGTCACTGCCTGGTCACTGCGGGAGAAGCGCTGTCGGGGCGTCGTGCATGGCTTCTTTCGCCGCCGCCGCCGAATGACTCGCTGGCAGCGAGCCAAGCAAGCTTGGAGCGGAGGGAGGTTCTTCCCCAGGAGGAGCTCTCTGTCCCTGTCGCGGATGTGTGATTACGCCTCTGGATGCTGATCGCGCTCTACAGTTGAAGAGCAAAGTGGCTCCCACGCGCACACACTTGTTGAGCAGACGGCTTTGACTGGAGAAATGAGAGATGCTTGCAGAAGCACCGCAATAAGTACATGTCGAGCCAAGTGTAGCCATGAATATGGACCGCCGCTTCGGCTCGCGCGCGTTCGGTGGTGTCACAGGCACTCTGCGACCATCGCGACGTAATACACTCGGCTCCTGTGTGGTGCTTCGCATATTCGCTCTTGTGCACGCGCGCCGTCGCCCTCGGCGTCGGTCGTGCTTTCGTCACCGCGCTTGGTCCTGGAGGTCAGCCCGCGTCCTTTCACCGCGCTGCCGCGTCGATGATGCCCGGTCATTGACGCGTCACCAACACCTTTGCGCGACTTCCTTCTACAAATGATACGTTCCAGAATACAATATGCTTGTCCGACCCACAACAATTCGATCAACCTCGCGCTACGTGCGTCGACTCTCCTATTTAATGCGCCGTTGCTCAATCCGACTTTATAGCTCTTGCGCGCACAGTACGAGTGCCGTACGTGGATTACGATCGTCCACACAGTGCACCGCACGGTACGCGTCGCAGCCGCCGCCAAAACATCTCGCGGTTTGTATACCCGTCGGTGGATCTTGGGTTTCCCAGGGTTTCCAGGGTTTCCAGGGTTTCCAGTCCTTTTCTCCGTCGCCCCCCCCCCGCTGTTCGACGCCATTCGGCAAATCCCGGCATCGCGCGCGCACCGCTCCCGTCCTTCATCCCCCGCTCCGTCCCCTCCTCCTTATCTACCAGCCACCATGTTCGCCGGCATGAGCTACCTCAGCTCGTGGGTCTCCAACAGCGACAACGAGCAGCCGCGCAACGAGTCGGCCGCGCCGGACAGCGGCACGTCGTACAAGCTCGTGGACGACGTGGACCTCGCGGCGTTCGCGGACGAGAGCGTGGCGGTGCTGCTCGCCCGGCACACGGGCGAGGACAAGGTGACGACGTGGGAGCTCGTGAGCGAGGCGGACGGCGTCAAGATCTGGCGCGGAGACATCGAGGGCGACTCGTGGAACGCCTTCCGCTGCTACCGGCGCATCTCGACGGACAAGGCGACGCTCGTCAAGGCGCTGCTGGACGTGGACCTGACGATGGACCTGGACGAGATGATGGAGAGCTCGGAGGTCATCAAGGAGGCCGAGGGCGGCCGCATCAGCATGCGCCAGGTGGCCAGCAAGGGCGTCTTCCCCATCGCTGGCCGCGAGTTCGTGGTCGTCACGACGGCGCGCGACCTGCCGGACGGACGCGCCGCCGTTGCCACGCGCTCGGTCGACATTGACGAGGTGCTGCCCTACGAGGGCTACGTGCGCGCCACGAACCACGTGTCGGGCTACGTCATTGAGGAGGGCACGGACGCGGACGGCAAGGTCTACTGCGACGTGACGCTGCTCGCGCACGCCGACCTGGGCGGCTTCATCCCGGCGCAGATCGTCAACCTGCTGGGCACGTCGTCGACCGTCAAGGTGCTCGAGAAGCTGCAGGCGCTGCTTGGCAAGTAGACGCTGCGCCGCTCTGCCCTCCCCCCATCAGCTCCCCCACACTCTTTTTTTGTGCAGTAGTCGAAGAACTCGAGGCGGTCGAGGGCGAAGCGACGGCGTCGGCCGGGGGGAGCGGACGACGCGCGCGCGCTTTGGACCCGACCAACAACCAACACCCCCCATTACAGACTGAGCTACTTTGGCAATGCTATACCTGGAAACATGCCCGTCGGACCCCATCGCCTCGCGGATGGAGCCTCTCTGTCTCCGCTACCCAACGCAGCCCCCGTGTGCTTCCATCTCGTCCGGGTGGCGCTGTCGCCAACAGGATATATAACTTAGCCCCGCCTTTAGACGAAGAAGGACACGTCCGGGTCGGAGAAGTCGATCAGGTCCATGGCGTCGGGCGACATGACCACGACCGACTGCGGCTTGGGCGTCGCCGACTGCATTCCCGGACGCGAGTCGTCCCCTTGAGTCGATTCGCCGGGTGCAGGCTTGTTGCGAGGCACGCGGCGGCTGCGGCCGAGACCGGACGGTGGCTTGCCCATCGCGACGACGTGCTGGCGGACGGGAGTGCACACGTCGTCCTCGTCCTCCGGGTCGACGGTCAGCTCCACCGTCAGCATCTCGCTGCTCCGGTCGTTCGGCGGCAGTACAGACCAGAGCGAGGACAGCTCGCGGGACCGCTGCCGCGCGTCGAGCGCCTCGAGCTCGCGGAACTGGTCGCGCGACACGGCGGCGACTTCGACCAGGAACGCGTCCTTGGCCTCGCGGCGAGCGCGGTCGACGAACCCCTCGCGCGGCGCGCACAGATGCACCTCGACCTTGTGCGCGCTGGTGACCGACACCAAGCCGCGCGACGGCTGGACGAAGTACCCGTCCTGGTTGGTCGTGCGCACCTTGAAGGCCAGGCAGTCCGTCTGCGACGCGTTGACAATGAAGAACGAGCTGCTGGACCAGTAGCGCGGCGCGCGCTTGAGCGCGAACTGGAGCACGTCGTGCGGGTGAATGCTGAACAGAAGCGTCGGTGGCGTCGGCGGCTCTGGCGCCACTCGAGCGGCCCCCTCTGCGGTCGAGAGGACGGACCTAGCGGACAGCATGGTGCCGCTGGTGTCGAGCATGGTGCTCGTCATGCTGCGGCAGTCGTCGTACGCGGTCGTCCCGGCAGACACTGCGCTGTTGGTCGGGCTCCCGCACGCAGCAGTGACCCACGACGAGGCGTTGCTGAGTCGGCGGAGGTTCTCTCTGTTGAGCGCACTGGAGCTCGCGCAGCCGCCAAGGTCGGCGCTAGTAGGAGACGCAGCGTTGCGGCTCATCTCGTGACGGACGCTGGTGCTGCTCATGCTGTTGACGGACGCGAAGGACAATCGGTCCGAGTGAAGCTGGCGATCGCGCTCTTCCTCCTGTGGCGCAGCATTAGGCGAGCGTTGCGGATCAGCTTGGTCTGCGTCGCCCAACTCGGAGAAGCAGTCTCCGTAGACCGTGGACTGCGATACAAAAGACTCGCGCGCGGTCGAAGTCAAGTCGGGCGCCAATGACGCGCTCGCGCTCATGAAACTGGAGGGCTTGGCGCTCGTGGCCGCTGGCTGCGGCCCGCCTCGGCCGACGAGGAACCGGCAGGCAAGCTTGTTCTCGTCCACCAGCTCGCGCGGCACCTGCTTCCAGAAGGCGCGCAGCTGCTCGCTCGACGGAGGCTCGTCCTGCGACGTGATGGCCGTGGCGAGCCGCATGTCGGGCGTCAGCTCGACGCTCTGGATCAGGAACAGGTCGGACGAGAGCCGCGCCTCGAGGTCTCGCGGCTGCATCTTGACCAGCCGCGCGACCGACCGCGGCGCGACCGACAAGCTGACCTGCGCGCTCTCGCCCGGACGGATGACCCCGTGGGTCGGCTTGACCGCGAACACGTCCGGGTTGCGCGTGCGCACCTTGAAGGCCACGTCTCCCTCGACCGCCACGTTGGAGAGCGTCAGGACGCTCCGCGCCTTGAGCCGTGAGCGGTCCAGCGTGAAGCGCAGCTCGTACGCCGGCTCCAGCAGCAGGCTCGAGCCCGCCTCCAGCGCCGCGGTGATCATCTCGGCGTGGTACGCGCGCAGCGGCAGAAGAAGCACTGCGTTGGACTACCGAGACCACTTTCCGGCCGGCGTCTTGAGGTCTTGCGCGACGGCCTAGGGCTTCGTCTGAGCCTTCTGGCGGCGCTAGTAAGCCGCCAGAGCCACAGGCGCGTTGAACTTGCGCGTTGCTAGCGGTTGGGACGCCGCGATACGTCCAGCAAGCGACGCGCGCGCTCGATATGCCGAGCAGCTCCGTCACTTCGGCCTTCTTCTTCTCGCAACTGCTGGACGTATCGCGCGAGTCCGGTATCTCAGAAGTGCCTGAACGTATGTTGAAACCAGTACATTCAACATTATACTAGGACAACAATACCAGACAATGTATAAACCCTAAATGATGTACACCACGTTACATAAGGAAGTCGGACCGGAAGAGGCACCGACCGAGCCGGCGCGAATGAGAGAGATCGGCCATGCGCGCGCTGTGCCACCGCGCGCCGGTGGAGCGCCGGTACTACAGCGGCGCGTGCTCGCTCTCGTTCCTGGTGTCGCTGCTGCTGAGTGCGCTCGTCGTGGCGCTCCCGCTCCTGCTCGCGCACGGGTCCAGAGGTGCGTGCGCTCCGAGAGAATATGCGACGAGGTGTTCGACAGTAGCACGTACGCACTCACTCATTCGAGATGAGATCCACGCAGACTTTGCGCTGCAGGTCAACTCGTACCGAGAGCAGCCCGCAGTCGCCTTCACCTACCAGTGCGTGTGCATTCTGGAAGGCGAGCGTGTTGGCGACGCAGGCGCGAGAGGTCGGCCGTTCTCTATGGTGCACACGACGCTGTCGCCGCGGATCAACCAGCTACTTCAGGCCAACGCACGCGCCTCGAATGTCAAGGTGGCGTGCTGTTGGTCTTGCCGCCTCCACTGTATCGTTGGGCGATTAACGAAGGTGCGCTCTGGCTAGCACTATGCTAGAGACGCGGACGGCGACGGCGTCAGCGATTCGCTCCATGTTGATGTCGCCGTGCCGCTACGAGCCAGCGAAAGCGTCTACCGCTCTACCATTCTCGTGCTGCTCAACTACACGCTAGACAGCTACGCCAAGCTGAACATGGATGTGCTCGCCATGTACACGCACGAGTCCGCGGTCCCTGGGGAGTCGCTCTTTGTCGACGGCGATCTAGCACTGCAGATGCGATGGCCGCTCGCCATCACGAAGAAGTACGTGGCGTTCTAGTGACGAAGCTGTCAGCGAGACTAAATCGGTGGCTGCTCAACGCATCAGCACCCAGACACCATACGCAGCCACTCCGCTGATGAATCTCTCGGCGATCCAGTCGCCACAGGACCTGCAGCTGGAGAGTATCGTGGCGAGGTACCGCGACCGCGACTGTACGTGGCTCAGCGCTCAGCATTGCAGCCGATATGAGGGCATTGGAAGGCTGACACCGATTGCATCTCCAGACTCGGCAACGTTCGAGCCCCAGTACCCTGTGTGGAGAGCCGACTCGAGTATGAGCGCGCACACGCACGTACAGCGACGCTTCCAAGCACACATGACCATTCGAATACGAGCCAGCAACGTTCTGTACGCACCTTGCAAGAGGCTCACTTTGTGATGCCACCACCTAACGATCTCGTGCTGCTAGGTACCACCCAACATGGTCAGAGGTGCTCAAGAAGGCGTGGATTCAGGTGCGCGACGGTGTCAATATGGTGACATGGGCACCTCGCTCACTGCATATGCGTGCAGTACTACTGCATCCTCGTGGTCGTCGCGGCCTTGGCGATGCGTGTGCGCGAGTATTTATTCAGGAGCAGCGTAAGGAGCGCACAATGCGCCTCGCCAACTGGTCAAGTCGACACTAACGCAGCTACTGATGCGACACCACGCAGCTTCTGCCCAGCATCTCGACCGTCGACGACCTGCATCTACGCCGCGTCCTCGCCATGAGCAAGCGCGACTAACTCCACAACAGCAAATAGCACCTTTTGACACAAAACGCTCTTCAAAACAAAATGTGCCAATAAAATGGTACCAACTGGTGTGATATTCATGTGGACCACGTCGTTTGACTTTCCCCCACGTCAAGTCAACAAGGAAGGTCAACCAGAGAGGACGAGGACGAGAAAGGACGAGCTTCCCATGAGCGAGAGCGCTAGCGACAAGGCCGCCGCGCCGCCGGCGGAGCACCAGCGCGAGGAGGAGGACATCGACCTCGACGACCTGCTGGACGGTGGGTCAATCGCGTTGGTCCTGGGCGCGGGGCGCTCTCCGGCGCCGAGAGCGACCGCTTTTCCGGCGCTGCAGACTCACGGCGTCTACCCGCGTGCGTTGCTGTGTGTACAGACGCGCTGGATGACTTTGCCGACGAGATGAAGAGCGCGGCAGCTGCCTCTGGTACGAGCTCGCTCTTGCGGCGGTGTTTGGAGCGGAGAAGGGGTCGCAACGGCGGCTGATGCATGCCTTATGGCTCTGTTTCTGTTTGCTTTGGGCAGAGTCGAGCGCTTCCGCGGCTCCAGAACTCGCCAAGGCGCAGGCCGAGGCGGCCGCGACGACGCAAGCAACTGAGGACAAGGAGATGGATGAGCTGCGAGAGGTATAACCCGATGTTTTTTGTGCCAACGACGCGATAGTAACTCATGTTGACTTTCACATGTCCTGCGTCTCTTATGGCCGCAGAACATGGCCAAGTTCATGGAGGACGCGCAGAACCCGGAGTTCCAGAAGGTGCTCGAGCAGGCCTTCCGCGAGCTCGGCACTGAGGGTAAGTAGCGAGGCATGAGTGACTCGACAATGCTCCTGCTGACGTGTACTCGTCGGCTGCGTTTGAATGGGGTTGTCGGTCTCCATACTATCCTCCACAGGCGATGGCTCGAACATTGAGTCACTGCTCGGGTCGCTCAAGGCAGAGGAGCAACAGGAAACGGATGATGTGAACCTTGGTGTGGCCAAGACTCTGCAGGTTCGATTGCTTGATTCGTCTGTTGATGCTGCCAGTGATCTGATGCCTGCATGTCCTGAAATACGTCTGCTGCGGACAGAACATGGCGAAGGCTGCGGAGGACATGGAGGGTCTGGAGTCCGCCAAGGTAGAAGAAATGGGCGAGGAGATGATGGCCGAGATGATGAAGAAGTTCGAGGAAATGGGGGAGAAGGTGCGGCTAGTGCGCAGCTGGATATTGTGATCCCGACTACGCATGAGGAGACTTACTCCGTATGCGCGTCGGTGAAAACAACAGAGCGACTTCCAGGACCTCGTGGATGGCATGATGCAGCAGCTGCTGTCCAAGGACATCATGTACGAGCCGATGAAGCAAATCTGCGAACGGGTACGTGATGAATGGCAATTGTCTACCAGCTGAAGCTGGCCACCAAATCTCATTTTCCCATGCCCTATAGTATCCCGAGTGGCTTGCCGAGAAGGAGTCGCTTCTCTCGAAGGAGGACTACGAGCGGTATGGCGATGGTTTCATTGGAGCCTTGCCGACTACCGTTTTGACGCGCTGCGCTCTTGCTGCTGCTCAGATACGGCAAGCAGTACCAGTACTTCCAGCAGATCATCGCGGTGTATGAGTCGGAGCCCGACAACATCGCTCGCCTGTCGGAGCTGATGCAGGAGATGCAGGAGACGGGGCAGCCGCCATCTGAGATCGTCAAGGATCTCGCGCCAGGTATGTCCATTGCACTGAAGCGCGCTTCAACTCCGACATGATTCTAATGCTGCTCGGACGGTTGGTGCAACAGGACTGCAGTTCGACGACGAAGGGATGCCTGTCATGCCCAACATGGTACGACCTCAACATGCTCAATGCATGCTTGTTGTTGTCACGACTCATGTAATGCGTATGCTTCTCTTCAAAGGGTGCGGGGATGTTCCCTGGAATGGCTGGAATGCCCGGCATGCCTCGTACGTCAGCGGTCTATCGTAAGTGCATGATGCTACCGACATGGAGAACTGATGTCATCTCGATGTGTTGCTACAATGCAGTTGGCGGTGGAGCCGGTCAGGAGCAGTGCGCCATCATGTGATGCAGTGGCTCCCTCCTGCTGTCACCCCGGGTATCGTCGAAATACAACCACATCTCCTTCACTGTCGTCGCAGTGATGTCGTGCATTCGCTCGCCCGGAGTCAACCTCAAGGCTTCCGCTGCTAATCCGGATTAGTTGGGCAGGCGACGTGGCTGAACGAGCGCGCCTGTTCGTGGTTAAGCTCCCCCAAGCGCGGCTCGCCTTCTCAGATACTTCGACGGAATCGACGAAAGCGATGTGCCTCCTGCATTACATCGACGGCATGTCGCTTGGCGTGTTCTCGTTCCTGCAGGGGCATCGGCTCGTAGCAGCTGTGGAAGCCAAGGAACGCGCGGGTGCGACAGCAGTGCAAGTTTCACTGTGGGAACAGGTTCGAGTCTGCTACTACCAGCCTCGATTGCATTGATGTGGACTCACAGTGTCGCTGCCATGACCCATCAGAAGCACGCGCCATTGCGCCTGCCCGATGATATGAAGCGCTTCCTGTCCATATCGAACGGCTTGTCTGTCAAGTGGAGCTCCACGCTGCGGGGTACCGTTTGCATGCAGCAGCATTGGCGATTCCCCCGATGCGGAACTTGACGATCGCGTCTTGGACACAGGTCAAGTGGTACCTGTTGGCCACTTCCAGCTCAACTCGCTACAGGATATGCAGCGACTCGACGCGATCGTCATCACAGAGAGCAATTGCAGGCTCTGCGATCGCGCGCGGCTTCATGGGAATGGCGTAAGTCGCTCGTGGAGGTGTAGAAGGCGTCTCTATCAAACTAATCGTCCGCGCTGCTGTCGCTCCAGGCTAGCAAGGAGGTCGTGGGCTTCACACTCGAGTCCTCCCCAACCTATGGGGTCGTTGCGCTGCTCTTCTTCGATAGTACGTACGCGTCTCCGATGGTGCAGTTCTCAAGCATGTCCACCGAATTGACGAGGCTTCCTTGGCTGCGTCCAGTTGGCGCGGAGGTGTGGTTCCGCGACCTCGAGGGCCGCTGGGGATTCCTCGCCGACTCGTTCAGCAACTACTACCGCATGATGATCGCGCACTTAGGCATAATCTCGTGGCAGGTCAGCACTTCCGCTGGCAAGCAATGCGTCCGAGAGCTCGACCACCGTCTCACTCGTCTTCTACCGGACAGACTGTCTTCTCCGACACTGGTGTCGACCCATCGGTTAGAGTAAGTTGTGTCATGCCATCGCTAGAGTCTGCATCGCCTGCCATGCTGAACGAACGGTCTGACGCGTGACAGCCATGGCTGCACCTCTTCATTCCTGATCGCATCGCGCTCGACGAGGCGAGCAGCTAGCAGAAACACATCGATTGGGAAGCGCCGTATTGGTTCGAAGCGACGACACCGTCGGCTGATCTAGCGCGCGTGGTTACTGCGACTTGTCCACGACATCGTCAGGAGGGGAGCTGGCCTCGGCCTCGTCCTCAATGAAAAAGATGCTCTCGTCGCGGTACTCGAGCGTGTCGAAGTCCGTCTTGGACACGGCGACGACGCGGCGCTTGACCTGCGTCGCCGGGATCTCCAGCACGCGCGAGTGACTTCTGGACAGACCTGCCGAGTACGGCGACCTGACCGACATGAAGCGCAGTCAGACGCCCCCATCACTTGACGAACCTACACGCCGAATAGCCACCCACTCACCGTTTTAGCACGCCGACCCGAAGCACCACCCTGGGTTTGTCGTCTGCTCGCCGCCGACGCGCGTTCCCTCCTCCAGCTTGGATGCTGTCGCGGACCAGCAAAATGTCGATGATCTCGCACACATGGAACAGCAAAAAGTGGTCGATCTGGTTGCGCGAGAGGTCGGCGAGGATCAGTTCACCGACGTGGAGCTTCAGCGACGAGCTGTGTCAGTTGCAGACAAGCCGCATCACCGTGAGTCTCGTGGATGTGAAAGCCTTGGAGTGGAGCAAAAGATCCCCCCCACATACTTTTCCAGGTCGCCAATCACTGCATTTGCCCACAGCACCGTGTCTTGGTCCTCGCGTGGCGGCTCAAAGTCGCACTCACTTGGCTCGATGAATCGCTAGCAAACGACCCAGCACCACGCAGTTAGAGCGAGACGCGAAGCAAGGCGGCGTGTCCTCCGCTGTCGCTATGGCTTGCTTACCTGAAGGATCACGCACTCCGTCACCCACGAGAAGTTTTTCACCGGCACCTTCCTCGTCCTAGCGTAGTAGTTGGAGATCTGCACGCGGCGAGCAGACCAGTGGGTCAGCAAGAGCGTTGACAATACAGCGGAAGGCCAGCCAGTCTTACCTTGGTGTGCTCATTGCAGAGCACAATGTCCACGTTCACGTCTCTCGTTGCCGTCATGTTCTGTCGAGAGTCGATAACGAAGCGCCGCACAGATGGTTAGCTCGAACGCGACCGGCCTTGTCAGCCCGATCAGCAATAACGAAGCTCGCCTCGTGGACTTCGTATGCTCCGCACGCCTTCAACGTGATGGCAACGAGGTGGGCCATCTCTTTCGGCTGGGCCGACGAATTGCTCACGTCGGTAGCGATGCCGAAGGTGTAGCCCGAGAAAACGCTCAGCTGTCAGCATTACACGCCACTAGAGTCAGCTTCGAGCACCACGATGCGATCTGTATCGAGAGCCCGGCGTTCGTACCTGCTGCACAGGATAGCACTCAAACTTCCGCGTCGTGAGCGAGTAGCCCGACGGGACAGTGTATCCGTCGAACGGCAGCACGGATGCGGCCTTGATGCACCGGTGGATCCACTCGGGGTGGACGACGGGTATCCCGCACGCGACTGCCTGCATAAACTTGAGCTTTCGCCACGCGACCGGGGTGGCGATCACGACCGCCTTGGTGTTTCCGCGGTACAGCACGTCTTGCTCTCGCTCCGCTATCTTCCCGCCGTGCTCCTGGATCAGCTCCGCCATGCTCGTCTCCCCCTTGTTGCTGAACCCCGTCACAACAAACACGAACTTGAACTTGAAGATCGTACGGGACCGGGAGACGTACGCGCGGGTCGACGGCAGCGGTGACAACTCCTTGGGTCGAGTGCGGACCTTCTGCGACGAGGACGGAGTCGACGAAGTCGAGTGACTCGCCGACCGCTTCGCGCTGCGGCGTTGAGTCCGAGACGGAGTCGTCTCGATCGCACTCGTTCGGTTGCCACTGCGCTCCGCATCGTCTTGGGTCGATTTACTTGGGGTGACCGCACGCTTACGCTTCCGGTTCGGTGTCGCTACCACCGACTGCTGTGAGGCCTCGCTAACAGGTGTGTGAGATGCTGAGACCGCATGCAACTGCGTTTTCTTCGCCTTCTTGGGTGTTGGCTGCAATGCTAGACTGGCACTCGAGCCGGCTGTCTTCTGGCCGGTCACCTTCTTGGCACCTCTGGTACTATCCTTCCCAGTGTCGCCCGCATTGCTCCGATTCTCGTACGCCTGGAGAGTTTTGGATGCCATTTGGCCGATGTCAGGGGCGAATTCATTCCGCTGTGACTCCGAGTCCTGCGACTCGGGCATCGCGAACGAGAAATCCAGGTTCCGGATCGCGGCAGACGACTTGGGACCCGGCTCTTGGTCAGAACTGCACACGCACGCTGAGCTGCCGCATTGGCACTCCGAGCCTGCGAACTCGTACGATCTCTCCTGCGACTCGGTCAGTGCGGGCTGGTCCGTGGTGGCCACCTTTGCTCGCTTCTTCAGCGCAGCCTTGGGCGGCTCTTCTACGATCGAAGACTCGTCGTCAATCGCCGCCGGCATCACGTTGCTGTAAAACGCTTTGCTCAGCTGTGTCGGCGGATAGTTGTCGTCGTCCTCATCGCTGAACCCGTGCGACTCCAGCTCTTGCGACCCGCCGCTTGCAAGAGACGTCCGCCTGGAATCTCCACGCGTTGTTGCTTGTTTCTCACTCGCTTCTGGAGTCCGCGACGTGCTGGTAATAGCCAAGACACGCTCGACTAGCTTGGTGCGCGAACTACCTTGATCAGCAGCGTCCGCATTCAGAAACAGCTCCGTCTCCTCCTCGTCCACCCAGTCGTCTGCTTCACCTTCGCTCGGCACGTACGGCTCCGTTCCGGTGTCCGAATAGCTGTCTTCTTCTCTCGGCGACGCGGCGACGATCTCCTTGCCAGGCGCTATCGTCGCTTGTATAGACGCTTTAGGGTCGACGCGCGTGCTGACCAACTCCTCAGTGGCCACATCTTCGTCGTCGCTTACACGTTGGCGTCCCAACTCGGGCTGCCGATGCTTCGTGGCACCGCCAGCCTCTTCTCCGGTCCTACGCCCATCTGCTGCCGCTGGTTTCCTGGATATCCGCGCGTCATTGGCGTCAAACGGCGCCAACTCCTCGCTCAAGTCCGACGGCCCATGGATCGAGCTCTGCCTGTCGTTATCGCTGCTCGACACCTCGAAGTATGGCGGCGGCGTGACAGTCTCCACGCGAGGAGCCAGCGAGCTGCGTGGCTCGCTCGTTAAGTCCCCAGCGCTGCGGCCAAGCGGAGGCTTCGCCCCCTTCCGCTGCAGCCACGCGCTCTCGACGTCGGCGAGCAGCGACGTCGGCTTCGTCGACCGCTTGGCCACTACCGGCTCTTGACTGGCAGGAGCCGCCACGAGAACCGCGCCTGTCTCCTCGCGTCCGTCCTCGTCCTGCGTGTCGGCCGAGAACAGGTCGCTGTAGTGGCTCCCGCCGAACGCATGGCTGTCCTCCAGTCCCCGCGCCGCCACGCGCGCCGCCGACGTGCGCGCGTCCGCTGCTCCGCCCTTCAAGTCGAGCGTGAGCCGCATCCGCTTGGCTCCTCCTCCGGCGGCGCTCGCCAGCAGCGAACTCGACGGGAAGCCGGACGGGAAGCCGGACGGAAAGCCCGCGAACGCGCTCGGGTCGGCGCTGTACTGCGACGAGGAGAAGCTCTCGTCCGGGAACGGCGCCGAGTCCTGCAGCGACCGCCGCCGCGCCTCTCGGCCGCCCGCCACCGCGTCCTCCCGCGGCGGAGACATGGCCGTGAACTCGGCCAGCGCGTCCATCTCCTCGCAGCGTCAGGGAGCCGCAGGAAGCCGCAGGAAGCCGCCAGCTGACGGCGAGAGACCACCGGATGACGCCCGCTGCTGCTGCTGCCGCTTCGCCTGCTTTTGGCGCTATCTGCAGGCTTTCCCCGCGCTTTTTGACGACGAGTGATGGTCTCGGATGAGTACCGTAAGTGCACGCAAAAATGCATTCCCAGTAATATTACTCAACTCATAGTACGAGTTTTGAAAGGTTCCTTCACTTACAAATCCAAGTCATTAACAAAATAGCGTTGTATAATTGCTGAAATCGTCCGTATTTAGACACGCAAAGGCGACGCACTTCAACATTGGCCACCTACCTCATGGCTGACCCAATGGAGCCGACGCATGGAGCCGCCGTCGCGGCCGCCACAGGCCCAGGCGAGGCGCCCGGCCAGAGCGAGGAAGAGCAGGCTCTGCTGGACGAGTTCCTGCACCCGCCGCTCGCGTCTCCATCGCGTGGGAGCGCCGCGCCGCCGCCCGACAGCGCGACGCTGTGCGACTGCGTGGCGAACGCCAAGCGCGGACGCTACAGCGAGAACCAGTGCGCGGCGCACAGCCTCGCGCTGCGCAGTTCCCAGTCGCATCCAGCGCTGCTGGGCAACTCGCAGGCGCCTCTACAGCCCCTGCCGTCGCCTGGGAGACTAGCAGCAGCGCGTGTATCTGCGTCGGACAGCTCGCATAGTATCACCGACTCGGTGCTACTGCGTGCGTCTCAAAGCACCAGCGAGCTGCGCAAGCAGCACGACTTGGCCAGCGACGCGAGCGTCCAGCTACTACCGGCTGTCGTCGCTTCTCCTTGCCGGTCGGTGTCCGCAGGCGCCGCCACATCGCCGCGCCAGCCAACCGCGCGGTCTTGGAACGAAGTCAGCGACAAGCTGTCGGACACGCCGCCGACGGAACTCCCAATGTCCACAGTCGCCGAGATGCTCGAGCAGTACGACAAGAGCATCCGGCTGCGTGCTGAGCCGCCGAGGGTCATGGCCATTCTCCACACGCGGCGGTCCACGCTGCTGGCGGCGGTGGGCAAGTTCGGCGCGGCGCTCAGTGACGCAGAGCACGCGATTCGCTTGGAGCCGCGCGCGACCGTCGTACGTGGCGCTTGGCAGCGAGGAACTGCTTCTCGTCTTGTCGGCGGTCCGTCCCAACGCGTGTGCGTGCAATTGTGGCAGGGATACTTCCGGAAGGGCTGCGCGCTCTACTGCCTCGGCCGATACAGCGAGGCGAGCACCGCGTTCCAGCAGGGACTCGCGTTCGACGTCCACTCCCGACAGCTCAAGCGCGGCCTCGAGCTGTCGCTCAAGCGCGTTCGATCGGCGTGAACGGTAGGAGCGCGAGACTAACCGAAGCAACGAGGCAACTGACAGCCCAAACACATCAGCGGCGCGTTCCTAGGACACGAGGACGCAGCAAGGAGGAAGGAGGACTGGAACCCTCGATCGAGCGCTCGCTCTCGCACAGGAAAGACCGTGACGCCCACTCTGGAGGGCGGAAGACCGTCAACTGGCGCTCGAAGTCTTCATCGGTCAGGCGCTCGCCCACAGGCGTCAGGAACTCGTAGCTGCTGAACAGCGGACCCGCGTACATCGTGTTGTTCACGACGAAGAAGCCGGTGAGGACGTTGCCCACGCCGAGATGCATGACGCAGCCCGGATCGCCGTGTTCGATCGACGCAATGTCCGTGTGGACGTCAACGGCCAGCACGTCCGACCTGCCCGAGTCCTCGCGATGGGAGTAGAACAGCCGCGGATACCACCCGAGGTACTTCGACGCGCCGCTCCCGAAGCGCTCCTCCATCACGGTCTTGAGAAAGGAGACCTGCGACTCGCTCAACGCCCGCGCCTCGGTCTGCACGACCGCAATCTCGGCCAAGGTGCCCATGATCGACGCGAAATCGTCAAAGAAGTTACTCGCGTCTTCGCACAAATCGTCCGCCGCCAGCCTGCTCTCAGCCTTCAGCGCCGAGATAATCCGAGCCATTCGCGTCGAGAGAACCTGCATGTGGGTCCAGAACGCTGGGTACGGGTCGACCATGCCGTCCGCGTACTCGCACCTCGTTCCGAGCGTGTAGCTCTGCTTCGCGTACAACACCGAGTCGTGACGGAGCTGCGCGAAGGAGGCGATCTGCGTGTTCATCTGCCGACGGTGCCATGACCGAGAGTGGAACGTGCTGGCAGCGTTAGCCGCCGGCTTGGACAGCGATCGCAACGCTTGAAGCCACAGCGTGCTGATACTCGCAGCCTCTCCGTCGGCTCCCACCGTCGCGAACTCGTCGTCGATCAAAAGGCGCAACGCGATAGCGTTCGAAGCGTAGGGTAGTCCATCGCGATGGGTCACAAACCCCGTCCTGTCCGCGCCATCTTGGTGCTTTCTGGCATCCATTCGCGTCGCCAGCACCTCGCCGGCGGCGTTGTTCCCTAGCAGGGCGAACGCCACGTCCACTGCGCTTGGGATACGCCGCGGGACCTTCTCGCCACCGTAAGCGACTTGGTCGTAGACCAGACGAGAGAAGACGAACGAGCTCCAGACGAAGCGCTGGCCGAGTAGCGCGAAAGACGCCGGCAGAAGAGTCGGCGCTGCGGAATCGGACGCAGAACTCGACTCGACGTGTGGATGTCCGCTAATGAGTTGCGTGCCGTGATCGGTCTCGAGAATCCGCTGCTGTAGAGCAGCCAAGCTCTCTCGTCTCGCTGCGGCATCGCTGCCACTGCCTTCAGTCGATAGTCCGCCATTAGCAAAGGTTGCAACCAAGTCACTGCCACCCGCAGCAGACTCGTGCAGCAGTCGATCCAGCCTTGTAGGAGTGAGCGAGTCTGCACCAATGGCTCCATCCCCCACTAGCTCCGACATGATGTTGTCCACTTTCGCCATCTTGTCGAGGCAACCGGCCTCGCGTAGGCAGTGAACGAGAGCAACAGCGCACTGCAGTTGGTGCAGGTCGCTCTCTGCGTTCTCCCCACCCGCGACGCGCAAGTCGACTGTTCCTATCCAGACCACAGCACGGAAGTACCGCTCCAGCGCCGCCGACTTGGTGTAGTGTCCTCGAGGCGTAAAGAGCGAGAGATCCACCGTCCGCGACGACCCGAACAGCGGCAGCTCAGTCGTCGCCGTCTCCGCTTTGATGGCGCTGCGCACGCGGCTAATGCTGCCTGCATTCTCCGGCGAACACTGCGCCTCTTTCCCCTGCAACAGCTCGAGAGCGACCGCGAGGAACAGCTCCACATCCAGCAATATAGCTCTGCTTGTATGGATCCTGCTCGTCAGCGTCAAGCACTCGCGGCACTCTGCAAGCGACGCGGACAGCACGGACTCCAGCAGCGGCCGCAGCATCTCCCCCTCAATGTCCACCAGGCACGCGTCGAAGCTCCGGTGCCACGCGTGCAGCACCGAGTCCGCAGTCACAAACACCGGCATGTCGTCCGTGTACAGCCGGTAGTACACCTCGGCGAAGCTGTCGGCTTGCAGGCGCTGGACCGCGACGAAGCCGTCGGCCGCCAGCCTACGCTTCTCCTCCTCCTGCAGGCGGAAGTCGAACTGTCGCTGCTTCGGCGACGGGCCGTGGCGTCCAGACCGGCCGGCGCGACCTCCTAAGCCCGGAAGCCCGGCGGTCTTGTCTCGAACGCCAAGCGACTTGTCGTTGTTGACGACCGCCGGGTCCGCGTCGAACATGGCGAAGAACTGGCACTGCGAGAGGTCAACTGGCGCAGCCAGCGGCCTGTACGCGGGCGGGAACTGCTCTAGCAGGTGCTGCGGCTCCCGGTCGGCGCCGACGCGCGCCAGCGTCGCCGTGAACAGGTCGCCCAAGCCGCCGCCGCCCATGCTGCTGGTCTGATGATGATGCCCTTCTCGAAATCTCCCTGAAAGTAAGGGAATGGGTCAGCTCAATGTATTATTAAGGAAATCGACCGGTTCTGTGCACTCCACTTCAACGTCAGGAGTACGGATTGGCGGCCTCGACCTCGTCCTGGTCGAAGAAGAGCTGGCCCACGTGTGACGCAAAGCTGCCCGAGTACGTTTTGTTCTTGAGCTGCGTGCTGTTGTAGGTGCCGATGACGTGGATGTGCTTGGCGCGCGACGTGTAGTGTTCCGGGAAGATGGTGGTGAAGGAGGCGAAGTTGTCCTCGTCTTTGGGGGGTGAGGCCGCGATGGAACGTCTTGTTGTCGTTGGTGGTGTCCGAGCTGTCACTATTGTCGCTGGGGACGATGCCAGAGTACATGTCGGTGGTGTTGCAGTGCCAGAAGTCGAGGTGCAGGCCCTCGACCGGGTCGCACGTGTTACTTCCATGATCTCCAGGTCCGCGTACAGGTCAACGCCCTCCTGCGTCTCGTGGATGCCACTCCACACGTACTCTCCGCTGACGTATTAGGATATCTGATTCACCTCCGACACGAGAATGCAGCCGACGTTGGTGCCAAAGAGCTCTCTCGGGTCCGTGTCGGTCGAGAGACCCGTGAAGGACGACTTGTGGATCGTGCATATAACCGCAACGGCGCTTGTTGCGGATCTGCTTGACGGCGAGCGGCGTCCGGGTTGGCGCTGTAGCTAAGTACGCGCCTGCTGTTCGAGGCGAAGAGCTTGCGCTGCGGAAGCTGGTCAGACGTGCGACCGTGTGCTGCCTGGTTCGGGTGGGCCGTACCTCTGCGTCAGCGGGCCATTATCAGAAGGTGTACATGGCCCTCCCTCGCGCCTACCGCTCAAGAAAGAGGAACGAAGGCGTGTTCGGACGTCCGACAACCTATCGGAGTGTGTCTGAGCCACAAACTCGGTGCTGCTCGCAGCTACGGCGGGTTCTCTCCCCGATGCAAGCAAAACGCATTCACTCTAGTCTTGAAGTTGCCCTGAATGCATGTATATCCTGATCAGTGCACCGTCTTGCAATCCAACCTTGTAAGGTACTGCACACTTTTACTAAATCGACGTGGACCACACTACTATGTCAACGCCTCTGGGCGTTCGAGAAAAGCGCCGACACACAAACGCGACAAGCGCGAGCGCGAACGCGGTGGATCCCGGAGGACGCGACCAAGCCGCCGCCGTCGCTACCAAGAGCGTCAGCATGCCGACGCTGAGCGCGGAGGAGCAGGAGCTGATCCAGAACGACCGCCAGGAGCATCCAGGTGCGGACGTGTCATGTCGTGTGGCTCTTGCTCGCTCGGAAAGGTTCGATCTGTCGACTTAACACGGAGTGCGAGTCCAGGCTGCTTCTACTCGACGGCGCTGTCCCAGTCGTGCCGGTCCATCAACGGCGACAGCAAGTGCGAAACCATTAAGAAGATCTTCCGCCAGTGCCCCGGCGAGCGCAAGGTGTGTGCGCGCGGAGTGTTGATCCTGGAGCGCGTCGACTCGCGACACTTGTTGGCTCACCGCGCGGGTGATAATGCGTCGGCAGGAGCTGATCTCCAACAGGAAGGAGGTGACGGAGGACGAGCACGCAGGAGGCAAGGAGCTGACGCCGGAGGACTTTTTCAACCGCGAGCGCATGGACCCGCGCAAAGGGTAAAGTGAACTGCTCCATAACTCGTAGTGGTGTTCCAAGCGCTGATTGTCTGGGTACTTGTCTACAGGGACGGCGACTACACCAGCTTCTTCGCGAACCCGTTCAGCCAGAGGTATGTGCTTTGCATAATCTACTGGCAGAGGTAGTAGCCGCTGACCGCTGCTGGGGTCTCATTGTGAGCAGGGAGGACGACTTTGAGGCGCAAATGAGCCCGTTCGACTTTCTGCGCCAGGAAATGCTGCGTCCATTCGAAGGTACGCTCGCGAGGAGCGTCTCGCTCGTAAAGTAAGAGACTGATGGAGGAGGTGACTGCGGTAGGTTTCTTTGGCAGTAGCCTGTTCGGCGGAGGAGACTCGAGCCTGTTCGAGGGCATGGAGAGGGAGTTCGAGCGCACGCCGTTCGAGCAGCCGACGCCTCGCCGGAATGCGCCGCCGCCCCCACCGACCCCTCCTCACTACTCGTACCAGCCTTCGCAGGGTAGGAAGGCGAGCGGTGAGTCCTGGAAGATGCGCTCTGGTCATTCACCTGAGTTGGGTGGGTGATAATCCTATGTTTGCGGGTGTGCAGGTGGAGCAGACTCGAAGGCCAGGGCGGAGGAGCAGAAGGATATATTCGCGGGGTACTCTGGCAGTGTAGACGAGGTGTAGGCGCACTGGAAGCGAAGAGGACGTAGCCCTCGTGATCCATATGGAGAAGCCATGGCACACTGCGAGTCGTGACGAGTGACGTTTATTGTAGACAGCACGCTTCCTTGTCGGGCGAGCCAACTTGTTGCACGACTGGGGCTGTTCGTGGCGGCGGTCGGTTCGGTAGCGGTTGGCTGGAGACCATCCCAGGCTGGGCTGTCGATGGCTTGAGTGCGATCGGAGACCTTGTAGACACGTCAGCAGCAGGCAGTGGCGGGAGGACAGCCGAGTCCTTCAGCGACATCGATGGAGGTTGGCTTAAAGAACCCTCAGCTATCGCTCGCTTGCTCATTTGCCGCGTCGGATCGGAGATCTCTGGCAACTGACTAGGCGTCCGGTGACCGGAACTGCCTTGGCCAGTCCTCGGCAATACGCCACGCTGCTCTATCGTCCCTCGAAACACTGAAAAGGGAGACTCCATCGCCTCATTTCGACCATTGGGAGCCATGCTTCTAACCGGCAAGCCAAACACGAACGGCTGGGATTGTCGGGACAGCCGGTCGTGGAACAATGCGGCCGACTCAGACGGCTCGCGGGTCTCAATGACGCCGCAAAAGCGGATATTGCCCTTTACAAGGTTCGTCACTTCGACAGGACTCGTATCCATGGCGTCACTGCGCTCAAAGGTGTGTCGATACAGCGCATGTGGCCTCGGGTGAGCGTCGTCGTAGCGCTGAAGTTGGTCGCAGAGCTGGATTTGAGCAGCAGCATCTAATGGATGCTTCCGAAAGAGTGGCGTGTGGATGTATCCCGCTGTGCTTGGCATCCTCGAGAGTCCAACTCGATTCTTCGCGTCGCTCTTTCCGATACTTGGACGCGTCTGGTACTTGAGTAGGTCCAAACACTCGTGCGCGAGGCGGGAAAGCGTACTACCGGCCGAGTCGTGCGCGCTACGTCTCGATCTTTGAGCGAAGCTCTCGCAAAACGCTGCAATCTGCTCGCGTATGTCCTCAGGGAGAGCGCTACGATCCGTTCTAGTAGACATGAGCAGCCGAATCAAGCGCAGGTTGTTCGCTGTGCGTGTGTAAGAGGTCGGAGACGAGTAGCTAACAGAGACGCAAGCTGTGATGAACGCGCGGCTCGTTGTACTTTGCTGGACAAGCATGCGCACCCACTGCAGGAAGTAGCGGTTCACCGTCTTTGGCTTGCCCTGGGACGTCTTGAGTGTCCTTGCCATGGTCGACGCTGACCAGCAGCAGTCATTGGAGAGGAACTCGCCCAGCAACCTCGACATGACTGCTGCCCAGTGTTCTTTGGGGAGCTCGTTCACG
Source organism: Phytopythium oedochilum (assembly GCA_023338025.1). Taxonomy (NCBI): domain Eukaryota; phylum Oomycota; class Peronosporomycetes; order Pythiales; family Pythiaceae; genus Phytopythium; species Phytopythium oedochilum. The sequence goes on from JAADXX010000062.1 coordinate 48,844, forward strand.
ATGTTTAGCGTCGGCGTTTGGGCGGAGGAGTGTTCGGGCATGCTTGTTGATCGCTCGATATCGTCCTTCGCCTCAAAGAGCGTGCATGCCAACTGACAGGCCGCCTGGAACACTCGCAGGTCGGCCGAGTGCTCGAGGGAAAGGCAGATCAGCGAAGCGCAGCCCTCAAAGATCGCCACCGAGCCGCAGATCCCCTTCGTCGCCAGCGCGTACTGCTCGGCGATAGTAAGCGCTCGAGCTCGGATGTCAGCGTCGGTACTACCGCGAACGCAGTTCACGAAATACCCGCCGAATGTATATGCGACGACGTCGTAGTCACTGTTAGGTCTTTGGAGAGGAACACGCGTATCGGAGGGCAGCATGCTGTGCTCGATGGATGCGTCGCCGCCTGTGATCCGGCTGAAGAGGGCATCCTCATCCCGCTGCTGACACTCATACTGCTTGATGGCCTCATCGAACGGCGTCACTGGCTGAACAGACTCAGTCTGAGGCGAGGGCGAGCCCTCATAGCTGCTGGTGTCTTCATGCACCAGTGACTGAGCTGGAACCCACGTAGATGTTGTGTCTGAAATCGGCTCCGACGACAGTTGTCTCGCCGATGGCTTTGACTCGACCGTCGTGCTGAGCTCGAATGAAGTATCAGCGCTTTCGGGTGGTTTGACTTCACCTGGACAACACCTAAGGACTTGAGTGACGACCTCACACGACACACCGGCGGCCAGTAACACGGCGCGCAATGCTTCCTCCTCATTCGTTTGAGCTTCGTCCGCTCTGAGGGGACCAAACAGCGTTGCCAGGTCGCTTCCTCGAGGGTTTAAGCGCTTCGGCTGCTCCTGGTCGTCTGTCGCCTCGACTTGACCCGGCAACAGCTACCAGGAACGCGCAGACTACGTGAGACGAGGTTTCTCCATCGACGAAGGTGCTCATTCCGACGAGCAAAGTACCTGTGCAGGTCGTGTTTGCGCTGGAGACATGAGTGTCACTGCAGCTGCGGCATCGCAGGGCTCTGAAGATGCGGCGCCAATCTCCAAGGCGTCCATTTATAGCATCCCGAACTCGTAGTTCTCCTTTCAGACAGCAAAAACCCCGATGGATGCGTGCCTCCACGTCCCTAGCACCCCCCCTGACTGCACCTTTGCTCGCTGCTGTGGTAGCCTACTTGACCTCGGACGCGCCCGTGAGGCACTTGGAGTAAATATACGCGTCCACGCCGTGTCCCTCCATGGGCATGAGCGACAGCGCGCCGCCAAAGTAGCTCGCGTACAGCGACGCGATCCGCAGGCCGAACGAGTCGGCAAAGTCGAGGCCGCCCGCGCGGCTCTCGAGCATGCTCGACACCGGGTCGTACGCGTTCGCCTTGCCTGCGAACGCCGACGTGGCGCTCTGGTAGTACGAGAAGCGCGCGTTGGCCTCGTCGCGCGTCATGCCGCCGCCCACGTCCGACACCTTGATGCAGACGCCGTGGGCGCCGCCGGAGACGAGCACCGACACTGGCGGCGGCGTCTCGCCGCGCTTGGCCTCCGGCGCGTTGAGGCTGTTGACCACGGCGTTCTTGAGCACCTCGGTGAGGATGATCTCCATGTGCTGCGGGATGTAGCGGTAGCCGGCCTCCGGGTCGCCCGTGATGTGGAACTCGGGCAGCGCGGCGCCGCCGAGACTCTGCTGCCACAGCGGACTGGCCGTGGCGACGATGTCCTGCGCGATCTGGACGGGTGAGCTCTTGTCCGCCACCAGGCCCGTGAAGCCTGGCGCGGGGGTCTGCGCCGCCACATGCTGGTCCAGCAGCATGCGGATGCTGATGCGCGAGTTGTAGAAGTTGTCGAGCGACTCGCTCAGCCCTTCCGGCTCGTACTCGAGCTGCTTGATGGCGGACGAGATGCTGCCGTGCATGTTGGCGTGCTCCACGCGCAGCTGGCGGTGCAGCTCGACGAACTCGCGCTCCGCCTCGAGGCTCTGAGGCAGCGGGAAGCTGGCCAGCGTCTCGAAGCTGTGCAGCAGCAGGCGCCGCATATCGAGCACGGACGGCGCGTCCGGCAGGTCGTCCGGCAGGTTCTCCAGGTCCACGATGCGGCGCGCGAGGCGGATTGGCACCTCGCGGTGCAGCAGCTGCGCCGACGTGACGATCTGCGGCGCGTTCGCCTCCCGCCACTGCCATACACGCACGCAGCTAGCGTCAGGCCCTCGAGGGTACTCTCGCGCTGCTGCTATACAATGACGAGCACGAGGACGCGCGCACCTTTTGCAGCTCCTCCGGGTTGTTCTGCAGGCGCTCGATGACGCCCGGCGCGAACCGCGGGCCGCGCTTGAGCAGCGCCTGCAGCGTGATGGGCGGCAGCGGGATGTGGTGCAGGCGGTAGACCTCCGCGAGGACCTTGGCGCCCACGGACGCCGGCATGGCTGCTGCTACAGAGTCAGAGAGAGAGAGAGAGAGGAGGGAGGACAAAGCGCGAGTGGAGACCGATAGAGATGATGATAGACATGCACCGGTATGTCCACGAAAAGGATCTCCGATTTGCGCAAACGGCTGGCATTTTGACCAATGAGGAGAGATCTACAGAATGTTTTTGACGAATAGACGGCTGTTACGGTTTGATAAGATTTTAGGGGGCGGATCCGACTTCACGTTGAAGTTGGCCGACTTGCCGCCATTGGCTCCATACCGGTTCGGCAGCTAGCGGCTCGTTGACAGGACCCCGCTGTAGTAGCTTGGAATGTACTGGAGCTTATCCTTGGCGTCCTCCTTCGCGCCGCGCTCCAGCAGCGAGTCGATACATGCGGCATTGCCGTGCAGGCTCGCGCAGTGCAGTGGTGTCCAGCCGCTTCGGTCGCGGGCGTGGACGTCTGCGCCAGCGACGATCAGCGCGGCGGCGGTCTCTGCCATGCCGCGAACACAGGCCCAGTGAAGAGCGGAGCGGCCGTCGGTGGTGGCGAGAGCAAGGTCTGCGCCAAGTTCCACCAGTCGACCAACCACACTGACGTGGCCGTTTGCAGCCGCGCAGTGCAACGCAGTCCACCCAAAGGCGTCTCGAGCGTTGATGTGCAGCAGTGGCGCACTTGGCAGTGCGTCGTTTGGATCAGCCTTTAGTGAACTGGACGTCGATGATCTTGCGAGCAGGTCGACGACACTCAGCTGGCCGTACTCGGCCGCGTAGTGGAGAGCCGACCATCCCGAGCCGTCGGCACCGTTCGGGTCGCACCCGCGGCTCAGCAACTCCTGTATTTGGTCCACTTGGCCTCGGCCGCAAGCCAGCCGAAGCTCCTGGCCGTACTTGTATGCAGGTGCGTACACGCCTGCGAAGATCGTCAGCACCTCGTGCTTGAGAATCCACTCCTCGGTCAGAACGAACGGCTCGCTCCCAACGGGATCGGGTCTTGGCGAACTGCTTGTCGCTCGAGGCTCACTGCCGCCCATACCCTCATCTTGCTGCTGTCGAGGCGTCTCAACCATGAACCGGGGAGGTAATGCCCCTACCACGAGTCGCTGGTACAGCTCCTCGGTCAGCCTTAGACCAGCGCGACGCAGTAGATCTGGCAGTACCGAGACAGGGACTGCGTCCGGGTGGTTGTGAGCAGCCTGCTCTTTGTCGAATTCCAATCCGATCAGACTGAAGTCGCACTCTCGCAGCTGGCTGATGGGGGAGATCTCAATCTTGCTCGGTCCATCGATGACGCCGCCGCTCGAGGAGAGTGTCGTGAGCCGGCCTGCAGACGACGGAGACCCATGGCCGACGTGCATGGTCTCTTTGTCCGGATTCTTGACGCGCTGGACAGTGAGCGTGACAGGCGAGTTGCTGCCAATAGAGTTGGCTAGCTCAACCTCGAGCACGTGCTGCTCGCGGTCCCAAGTCGCAGCAAGGATGCTGAGCGACGCGCTCGTCTTCACAACCGGGGACTCATCCATATCCCAGCCATCGTTTGGGAGCTCCACGCGGACTCTTCCTCCTGGCGGCACTGTTCCCCCAGTCGTAAAGCTGATAGAGACGTCCGAGACGGAGTTTGGGCAGAAGTTGAACGGCTGCCAGCGCTTGGCGCCTCCGATGAGGCCAGGCACGATCTTCGGGAGCGTGAAGGCGGTTGGGCCGTCGATGATCTGCCCGCCGCGAGTGGAGACCGGCACCGTGGCGCGCACTACCAGCTTCTCAAATGCCGTGACGACCACCTCGGCCTGAGGCGTGGCATGCTCGGGTGTAGAGACACCGGAGACCAGCACGGCGACCGTGACTCCGCCAGGAATACTCCGGTCCGCACAAGTTGTGAGCTCAAGCACTCGCGTCGTCGGCGACCAGGCTGCTTTCAGTGGGAAGCACGCGCCGCTGTCGAGCAGCCTTAGCACGACGGTCGGAGCTTCAGGCATCGACCAGCCGTGAGCTGGCAGCTGACACGTCACGCGGCTCTCCTTGCCCAGCACCCCAGTCGTCGTGAAGCATATCGCAACCTGGCCGACGCGGCCAGGGTGGGGGACCTCAGGTTCGAACGTGCGCGCTCCTCGAAAGGCGCCGGGTTGGATCTTGTGGTGTCGCTGCGCGAGGCGGAGGTGGGCGAAGCGCTCTTCCTCCTCACCGCCGTCGTCATGGCCGACGACTGGTCGGTGTGCTGCCATGACCACCGCGAAGCGACCTGAAAGAGCTCCAGCGGTGCTCACCCACCGTTTTGGAGACGGGATCCCAATATAGCCGATGCAGCCGCCAATTTCATCAGTTCTATCGTTGGCTGCCGCATGAAGCGCTTGGCTTGGAATGCGAGGGTCTCGTGGAACTATCAGCGAAGACTTCACTTACTCGCCAAAGTCCGACGAACCCGAGCAGCTTGAAGTGTGCCTGAGTCCATTGCGCGAGCGGTGCAGTGAAGTACAACAGCCGAGACACGACGATGGGTCCTTTTCATCATTTCTATCCGATTGTGGCGAAGAACTTCTTCAAGAAGCCCACGGGAAGCCGAGGCAGCCACCTGCCAAGCCTTGATCGACCGTTTGAAGCATGTCGGTCAGTCGATGGGCTGCCATCGCAGTGTGTGTGGTTCAGACGATGATTACGATGTTTTCGCCGTCTGTCCCAAAACTGTGTGTTGTTGTCGCCACCTGTCACACATGTATGAAAAACCCAAGTGGGAGGTGTTGGGTGATAAGTTTTGATCAATAAATTGCTCGAACTGACATACTATAATCAAGGCAACGATGACGACGTAGCGACGGCGGCAATAACCCCATCGATGAAGTTTGGGGTGTTTGACCTCATCCACAAATAAAACCAATGAATTTCTTGTATTTTTGGATGTCCAACGGATAAGACCCATCTAATCCTGGCGATGCGTCGCTGGATTTTTTCAAACGTATACCGCGATGCTCGACACGAGGCGGAAACGGCATTATTGACTCACGTACCAAATCTATTCAAAGAGGTCATTTCAGCTCACAAGTCTGTTTATTAATCACAAATTCATTGTATATATTTGTTGATAGGGTTCGTTTACGCCGCTGGCTCGGGGCTCTTTTTGGAGCACGCGCGGAATGGAAGGACCGCCCCGGACGTATGCAACACTCTACATATTGCGAGGAAGGGGCGAGACGACTCGGGAGACTCGGCCGCCAAAACCGAAAGAGCCGCCGCCCTCCGCGTCCTAGTCGCATCGCACAGCGGTCACCATGTCGGCGCCCTGGAAGCGCTTCGAGCTGCGCAGCTGGGACAACTTCAAGACCTACTTCGGGCTCGAGATGCAGCTGCTCAAGAAGGAGTGGATGGTCATCCTGCCCTGCGTCATCATGCAGTGTGCGTCCTTCGAGCGTCTTCCTGGATAGTATGAGACCACAACACGCGCTGACTGTGTGCTTGCTGTGTGCGCTTCGCCCCTTCAGACGCGCACGGCGTGTTCCACAACGTCGCGTACTGGATCCAGGGCAACGTCCTGTCGGTGGAGCAGCGCTACAAGCTGCACGACGTCGGATACGAGCTCATGCCCGAGCTCACGTACGTTCGCAGTCGCCGCCGCGAACTCCTCCGCGCCTTGTCTGACTCTGTATGTCGCGGTGTGTCTCGATGCTCGCAGTGGCTCGGCGGCGTCGATCTCGGACGTCCTGGTGTTCGCGTGCATCTTCGCGCCGGCGCTGCTGCTCATCGTGTCCATCGCGCTCTTCCGCACCAACCCGGAGAAGCCGCGGTACATTGTGATCGTGGGCAAGCGGCTGCTGCTGCACATCAGCATCTGCCTTGTCTTCCGCATCATCTCGTTCCTGGTCACGGCGCTGCCGTCGCCGGCTGCGCACTGTGAGCTCAAGTTCGACGAGACGTGCGTCGCGCTCAACCCGGACGACACGGTGCCGTGCGTCATCCCGAACCCAGACTTCAGCCCGCCGTCGACCAGCGAGATCTTTACCAACATGGACTCGCTCAACGGTGCGTTCTTCTCCTTGGTGAATCCGCACGGCAGGTCGGCACGCTCATGTAGCTTCTTGGGTCTCACTGGTTGGTTCTCGTGGCGTTCCAGGCTGCGGAGACCTCATGTTCAGCTCGCACACGATCTACACCATGTCGTTCATCCTGGGCGTGTGGAAGTACTGGCCCAACAAGTACGGGATCACGGCCATGATCTGCATCCAGATCGCGATCGCCTTCCTCATCATCGCATCGCGCAAGCACTACACACTGGACGTCTTCTCGGCGCTGTACATCGTGCCGCTCTTCTGGTTCACACAGGACGCGTACCTGAAGGACATCAACCACAAGGACGTCAAGGTGACGCCCAAGACCATCTACGACTTCTACGGCGTCGACATCTCGGCGGACATTGGCGACGAGTCGGCGGTCTCCGTCCCGCTGCAAAACGTCCAAGTGGAGGCGGAGGACGACAGCCTCACGGGCGACAGCGACGGCCTCCAGCAGCCGACGACTGCGTTCCAGCGCAAGGCGTCGCTGTAGAGGAGAAGAAGGGTCGTGGAGCAGCAGACACTTGGGTCGAGGCGTCGAAAAGAAGCGCCTGGAAGCCATGTACCACCACCGCAAATGGACTCGATCGTGTAGAACTGGACGATGTGACATTTGTGACACTTTCGAAGGGTTGTCGCTCTTGACTAGTTCATAATAATATTCACGAATAATGCTACATCACAGGCATATTCAGCGCAATATTCTGAATTATCTTCTCGTATTTTAGCGATACATTCGTTCTCGCAGGCCAAATCTTACCTCACGGCGTAATCACCACTAAAAAAAAGTGAATGTAGGACCTTGATGTTGGTTCCTTGGTGTGAAGAAAGCCATGTGAAGAAACCCATGGCGCCACTTCCCATTTGGCTACCGACAGCGCAAAGCATAGCGCTCGACTCGCATCCGAGGCTCTTCCTCCGCGGTACCTGGCGACTACGTAGTCGACGCAGACAGCTGGCCGACATGCCGCCGGCCCCGTGGAAGCGGCTCCAGCTGCGGAGCTGGCCCAGCATCCTCACGCACCTCAAGATCGAGCTGCAGCTCGTGCTCAAGGAGTGGAAGGTGCTCGTGCCCTGCGTCCTCATGCAGTGTACGCGACTCCCCTCCTCCCCAATCTCTTTCTCTCTCTGTGTGTGTGAGAGAGAGAGAGCTGCTACTAACTAACTGCTACTGCGACTGCGCTCGGCAGACGTCCACGGCATCTTCACCAACTGGGCGTACTACATCCAGGGCCACGTGCTGTCGGTCGAGCAGCGCTTCACGCTGCACGACGTCGGCTACGAGCTCATGCCCGAGATCACGTACGTGCACACCGCCAGCGTATGCGGCGTGGCGCTTTAATGGTCGAGACTGACGCGTCCTGACGTCGGAACAGCGGCACGGCGGCGTCGATCTCGGACGTCCTGGTGTTCGCGTGCATCTTCGCGCCGGCGCTGCTGCTGATCGCGTCCATCGCGGTCGTCAAGCAGGACCCGCAGCGCCCGCGCTACATTGCGATCGTGGGCAAGCGGCTGCTGCTGCACATCAGCATCTGCCTCGTGTTCCGCATCATCTCGTTCCTGGTGACGCCGCTGCCGGGCCCGGCCGACCACTGCGAGCTCAAGTTCAACGAGACCTGCGTGGCCGACAGCCCGGACAACTTGGTGCCGTGCGTCATCCCGAACCCGGACTTCGACCCTCCGAGCATCGGCAACTTCTTCACCAACATGAACTCGCTCAACAGTACGTTGCGCGGCCCGAAGCACTGGATCGAGCACTACAGTAACTTGTGTCTAACGCTTTGTCTTGGCTGCGTCGCGAAACAGAGTGCGGCGACCTCATGTTCAGCTCGCACACGATCTACACGCTGTCGTTCATCCTGGGCGTGTGGAAGTACTGGCCCAACAAGCTCGGCGTCGCCTTCATGGTCTGCATCCAGATCGCGATCGTGTTCCTCATCATCGCGTCGCGCAAGCACTACACGCTGGACGTGTTCACGGCGCTGTACGTCGTGCCGCTCTTCTGGTTCACGCAGGACGCGTACCTGAAGGACATCAACCACAAGGACGTGGTCATCGACGCCAAGAGCATCTACGACTTCTACGGGATCGACGTGTCGCCCGACATGGGCGAGGTCGCCTCCCCCTCCGTCCCTCTGGACTCCGTCCAGGTCGCGGCCATCGAGGCCGAGACCGAGCTCGCCGACGGCGACGGACGCGGCTCCTTCCGTCGCAAGGACTCCATGTAGCGGCCCCATTCGTTGTTGGTCGCGAAGATGGGGGCAGAGCTTGCTTGCTGCACGTTGCAGGACACCAGTGGCTCTAGTCCAGAGCTTTTCAATGAATACTCCTATTCCACTTCAACTCGATTCCTTCAACTTGAATCCGTTCAATTCAGAAATGAATCGGCTCTCTCCTGGCACCGCGCGCGAATCTTGGAGGGTCACACTCTTCATCTGGATACCCCAACGGCGGAACGCGCGCGTCTTCGGTGACCTTCCAGGAACTGGCTGCAATATGCCGGACTCGGAGGCGACGCTCGTGTCGATCCCGGCGTCCAACTACGTGGAGAAGGCGCGGTGGGCGCTGCAGCTGGCGGGCGTCGCGTTCCGCGAGGAGGCGTGGGCGCCGCCGTTCATCTTCCTGTCGACCAGGCCCAAGGGCGGGCGAACCGTCCCGCTGCTCGCTCTCTCGGCGCCGAATGGCGCCGTGTTCACCGACAGCAGCGATATCCTGACCTACTGCGCGCAGAAGAAGCCCGACTTGTACCCAAGCGAGGACACCAAGCGGCTCGAGCTCTACTACGACACGGAGCTCGGGCCGCACACTCGCCGATGCGGTGGGATTTCCCGCTTGGGGGATGGATGCTCACCCTCCGTCTCGGACTCTCTAACGACTCTTCGTTAGTGTATTATATCGTGTTCCAGGACACGGCCACTGCTCACAATGTGCTGGCCGCACCGCTTGGCCGTATCCAGTACTGGATCACCTGGCTCATATTCCCGGTCCTCACGGTGATGCTGAAGCTTTACTTCGACGTCAACGCGGTCACCGCCGAGAAATCCTGGGCCAAGATCGAGCGCCTGGCCAGGGAGGCGGAGAAGAGGCTCGGCGACGACCCGGTCGGCTCGCGCTTCCTTAGCGGCGACTCGTTCTCGGCCGCCGACATCACCTTCTGCGCGCACATTTCGCTGCTGCTGCTCCCCCGCGAGCATGCGTTCCTCTCGCCGTACTTCTCGGTCGAGGAAGTGCAAGACAGCGCGTTCCGCGAGCGCCTGGAGCGCCTGCGCGGCTCCAAGGCCGGGCAGTTCGTGCTCTGGTGCTACAAGCACAAGCGGCCGCCCATGCTGCATGGATCCAAGCAGCTCTAGGGACTGACCGGGTCTCCTTCACTCACGTTGAACTTGTGTACCCATTTTCAAGCGGTACCGTGGCGGACAATAAATTGCGGAAGTCTAAAATGTGCTCAGCAAGCATTTCGATTGGCTGAAAGTAAGATTTGGTGACTGGTGGAGATGGCTCGGTGCTGTAGTGATCGACTCGTTGACCGCTGTCAGTTCCTAAAGCCTGTCGCTCCAGCCAAAGCGGTCGCTGCGATGTCTGTGCTTGCTACCGGTAGGGCAAGTGTGTGTGTGTGTGTGTGTGTGTTGCATTCCTACTCTTCTGCGCGGCGGTAATACTGCGGAGGCCCCTCGCGCTAGGCTCCACGGAGGCGGGCGCTGCAAAGCGTCGGCTTCGCTTGTGCGAGCTCCTCGCGGCTTGGGGGTGCCTTTGTTTCGCGAGCGCTACAGCAGCCTCACCGGCGACCCTATGTGTGTAGAGGACGCCGGCCTCCCGTCTGGCAGTTCTCAAGATCTGGGTCGTACATACCAGCCAGAATCATCCCATCTGCGTGTTGTAGCGTCTGTTAATTAAGCGGCCCTAGCGCGATAAATACGGCGCGATGGCGGGTCTAGGAGCTGCGTGTGGAGGCGCTGGTCTCACTGGCGGGTGTGCTCGCTCGCGCCGCCACAGCACTGCTCTCCAGGGTCTTTGAACTGTCGCAGCAGCTTGGTGTTGTACGAGCCGCAGTCGTCGTATTGGCACTGCATCGTTCGAGCGCGTCAATAACCTCCAAAGCCTAGCCGACCGACCGTCCGTCCGTGATGCAAAGCAGGCTCGCACCTTGTGGTAGACGAAGTGGAACTTGGTCGTGGACTTGCGCTCGCAGTCGCTGCAGTAGATTAGCGACTTGTGGTCCTTGTACTCGACTGGCATTTGCTCCCGCTGGAGCAGCTCGTCGATGCTGGCGAAGTACAGCTCCATGTCTCCGAGCGACTTGGAGCACAACGGGCAGATGTAGTTGGTCTGCGGTTCACGACCATCACAACGACGACGTCAGAGCCCCGCTCAAGGTTAGCCAACGTGGACAGACCCAATTCCCCACCATTGTGTACTCCTCGTAGCACGCGACGTGCATGCAGTGGCCGCACGGCAGGAACATGACGGGCGTCGTTGAGGTGAACATGTACAGGTTGCAGATCGGGCAGTTGGACTCGAGCGACCGCTCGACGCACTTGTGCTTCTTGAGGCTGATGCTCATGCACGCGTTGCAGCGGTCGCAGTGGAAGTAGTCGATGTCCAGACCCTGCACAGTAAACAGCATGAGCAACCATCGACGCGTCTTGCGAAGGGAGTTCGAGGTCGCCGTCCCCACCTTCCCGATGCGGCAGATCTTGCACTTGTCGCAGTGGTAAATGTCCTTGGACGCGTCGTCGTCGAAGAACTTGCACACGTCGCAGAAGTAGCGCGCGAACTCGGTCTTGCACTTGTCGTTGACGCAGACCTTCCCGACCGGCTGCACGGTCCGGCAGACCATGCACGAGATCTGCTCGGTCGCGTATCGGTCGAACGGGTGGGACTCGTTGTCATCTTCGTGAGCGCGAGGGCACACGACGGTCTCGTCAGTCGACAGCAAGCGACGGCGTGGAGCAGCACCGAACGGCTTTACCGTGGCAGAACCGGCACGTGTACCACTTGCCGCAGCACTTGCCCTGCAGCTTGCATCGACGCCTAGAGGAGGAGAGGGGTATGCACTAAAGTCAGTCTCGGCAATGAAGGCAGCCCACTGCAGACTTCGCACTGGTAGTGGCTGCACCCAAGGACGCTTTCCTGTTCGTTCTGTTTCCAACCGACCCAGCACAACACAACTCAGCAGCCGATACGCCTCTGCGATGGCAGCCCGGGCGTACATGGAAGGTCTTCCGCTGGCGCTCGACCTCGCAGTCGCTCTGCGCGCGCGCGTGGGCCTCCTTGCCGCGCGCCTCGGTCCAGTTCTTCATCATGAGGGTCTGCATCGACTCGGCCTTCTCCTTGGGCGTGAGCAGCGGACTCGACTGGATCTCCCGGATCTTGGCCTTCAGAATGGCTTGCGGGTCCTGCTCATGGTATCACGAGTCAGCATCTCCCACCAGTGGCTCAGGTGCAGTAGCGAAGCCAGCCACCACACTCGCCGTACCTCATTGTTGCTGAGCGGAGCGGGGAGCGACGTCGGCGGCTGCACGCGCACCTCTTCCGGCTGGTTGCTATCATGCTCGCACAGATCTTCCTCACGAGCGACCACTTCAGGGCTGATAGACAGCAGCAGCAGCACCCAGAGGCGTCAGTCGACTTGCCGCCTCGATCTCGCTCGGCCTATCGGATACTCCTCCATACGTCGGGTCCATTCTTTCTCAGCGGTCGTGGAGCGGCAGGAAGAAGAGCGCGAGGACTCGAACGAGCCTGCTGGCCGGCGCGAAGAACAGATTGTACTCCGCCGAGCGCCTCGTGCGCATCGCGTACATCAAACACGCGTCCATTGTCGCGCACCCTCTTGCTCCACCCCTCCACATCACCACCAACGCCATTGCGACGCGACTACTAGCCGCTATAAATACTCGCGACACGCATCTTTGCGGTCGCTTTTAGGCGTCAATCCAGCTCGGGATCAGGCCGCACAGCCAATTCTGGCCGCGGCGGATCTTCGGCCATCCTCACGACTCGAGGAATCCATCGTCCGCATCCTTCGGACGTCGAAAGCCAGTCACTGTATTATACAACGGCGCTTCAAGATCGGTTAGGAACATTCTACCACCGTTAAGTGTGAAATCAATTCAACCTATCGATCACATCGGTTATAACAGAACGAAAAAGCATGCCGCCCAAGGCCAAGGTGTCGGCGCGCGCGCTGAAGGAGCTCGAGGCGCAGCGCGCGCGCGCGCAGGCGCTGCAGCACCTGCAGGCGACGGGGAGCGGGCCGAGCGTGCGGGAGCAGGAGGCGGACCGCCAGCGGCGGCAGCAGCTCGCGAACCCCATGTCGGCGGCCGCGAGCCGGCGCGTGGCGGCGCCGGCCGCTCATCAGACCGCCGGCGGCCTGGACCCGCGCGTCCGCGACAACACGCTGCAGGCGCTGGCGCTCCACCGCGCGGCCGAGATCCACGCGCAGCAGGCGACGGCGGCGCGGTACGAAGGCGGCTCGGGCTGGCCGCGCGCGGTGGCCTCCGCGCTCCCGGACGGGTGGCAAGAGGCGGTGGACCCGGCCAGCGGCAACAAGTACTACTGGAACGAGGTGAGCAGGCTCGGTGCGTGCCGTATGGACGGGGACGGATACGAGAGCGGTGTGTGTGCTCACGTTGGAGCGCGTGGATGGCGTGGGTAGCATACGAACGAGACGTCGTGGGAGCGTCCAGGACGCGCCGAGGTGCGTCATGCAGTCAAGAGCGAGCGACTCGGAGGGTTGGAGCTAGCATTGACACGTGGGATATGCATGTTGTGGCTTATAGCAGACAGCGCCGGTTATTGCTGATGCCACCAGCCAGGAGAAGGAGTCCGAGCTGCCTGCGTACGTGCACAATGTCGCTAAAGTGGGTTGCGAGCGACGATACTCATACGCTTTACACTCGTTGCAATTGCATGTCCTTCAGCAATTGGGAGGCGGTTAAGGATCCGCAGGGCGGCGACACGTACTACTGGAACAGCGTGACGGGTGAAACGACGTGGACGCGGCCTGCCGACGCGTCGGTGTCTCTTCGTACGTACTGCTTCCGCCTCCTTCATGCACCAACGGCTTCCTCGTCTAACACGAGTGTACCCGTTAGAGCAAGCTCTCGAAGCGAAATCCAAGCTGGACAGTATCCTTAGCGCCGTCAGCGCCGGCGCGACTCGGCAGCCTGCAGCTGACGCGAAATCTCCAGACTCTACACGATCTGACCAGGCCCCAGACCCCAAAGTTCCGAAGACGGCTGCGTCCTCGACACACGCTCCTTCTCAAGGCGCTGGAACGAAACGGGGTACCAACGGTGTCATGCTCGACCGACCTACTAGTGCAGGCACGACGCCGGACATGAAGAGGAGAAAGCTGAAACCCTCGCAAGTCGACCCGATGGATCCCACTGGGACGGGCGGCAAGTGGTCCGATGGACTAGATCCGTGATGATCCGCACCAGGAAGGCGACTTGATCCACACAAGCCTAGATACGGCAAGGGGCGTCCATGGACCTGGCGGATACGCCTCGCATCTTCCGCACTCGCGAATACATTTGCATCCCTCGACTTCGCCCAAGAGGTAATAGACGAAGTAGCTCACTATTTTTATCGCCGACATGGCTCTTGTCGTCTGGGTCGATGAATTTCTTCACAAGCGTCTCCAGTGCCTCACATGCGAGCAGCGAAGATGTCGCCTGGTCGAGCGGCGGCTGTATCAAAGGCTCCATCGTCGCCGTCGCCGTCGAAAGGCAGCATCAAGAAGAAGAAGCTAGCGCGCAAGGCCAAGGAGCTGTCGGATCGGTATATCCGAGAGTTTAATGACCAAGTCGGGCGATTGGAGGACCGGGACACGCAGCAGAAGGCGTTCCTCGCGCTAATGTACGTTCGTCAAGGCGCTCATGAGTGTTTTGATTGGCATCGTTGGATGGACTGCCCTCTCTCGACTCACTCGGCGGTCGTCTTATACCAGTGAATCGCTCCCGTTGCTGTATCCCTCCCGCGTCGGCGAAGTCTATGCGTTGATCGAGAAGAACAAAGTTGGCCCCGCTATTGTGTGTCAGTCTTCTGTTGCAACCACGTCGACTGACTGACTTCCTCGCTGATGCAACAACAGACACCGGCGCGGTCGTCAACGAGGCGAATGCTCGTGCTGCTAGTCGCCGTCCTGTGCCGATACCACTCGGTCCCAATGGCCAAGCTGCTACCACGCGTGCTTGCGTACGTCTCCATCCGTCTGCGAGACAACGAGGCAAGAGTCACAGACGCGTGCGCGGTCCTGGTGTCTTCGGTCTCCATGTATGTGCTGGCATCCGTAGTTGCTCCGCTTACAGGACCGGATGCCAGCACCGAAATGGCGACAGCAGCTCCAGACACGAGCGTCAAAGCGTTCGAACAGGTCGCGGCATCGCTCTTGAAAGACGCGAATGCGGTTGGTGAGGGCGTCGCTCGGTGCATCAGCTCGCTGATCTTCCCGACAGAGTTCGACGGCGTAGCCCGACCGCCAAACGACGCAACTGCCGCTCATGCTCGTCGCATTCTCCCGTACCTGAGGCGCTTCCTCGCCGAGTCGGTCGTAAAGATGGACGGAAGCACCAACTACGCTGCGTTCTCGCCAGTTTTCCTAGAGCTGCGCGCAGGATGTGCTCTTGCAGCCGAGGCCCAACGAAGCAGCGGTTTCTCCGACGTGAAAGAGTGCATCGCTCCACTGGTCGAGTCGATCTTTGAGGCTATCGAGGACACGTTCAAGTATGGACCGCGTGACGACTGGGTGCTTCGCAAGCGAGCCATCGAGCTCTTTGCGCTGCTGCTGGAGACGTTTGCGCTGGAAGATGACGACGCTGAAGGAGCGACCAGTGCAGCAAGGAGCTACTTTCGCGCCAATCTGGTTCGTTTCGTGCCGGCCACATTGCTGTCGTCTTTGTGTGTGTGGAAGGACTGTTTCTCATCGTGAGTTGTTGGTGTTGTGGGTGCTAGGAACGCTGTCGAGCGCTCGTTGTAGCTGCACGTCACGATCCGGTGTCGTCAGTCCGAGACGCTGCGATCGCAGCCATCCGAATATTCGATGAGCTCCAGAAGCAGTGTCCTGCCACTACGCCAGCAACTTCAGCGGACTCGTTGCTGCACCAAGCACCAAGCTACCCAGGTGACGTTGAGCGAAGGCAACAACGCAAGAGTTGGCTCAGCAATGGCGATACTGAATATACCAGTCAAGAGAGCTCCACTGCAAGCACCGAGAGTCTGCATTCGAATGCCCCACTCCATCAAGAAACTGGAGGAGACCAAGGCGGAGCCGAGTTTGAAGAGACCACTGGCGACGAGGCTGCGGGACCGGAGTCCGAAGGTGTGAGCCACCAAGAGGAGGATGCGTCGCCAAATGACGCTCCGCCATCCCAAACCCTTCCAGTAGACGCGCCGTCACTAGCTGCGCCGTTGACAGAACGAAGCACATCGGTTGCCGCACTGACAGACTTGCTGACTACGAAGCGACCGAGCCTTCGCGCTCGGCGGGCTCAGCGCGAGCCAATCCCTCGCGTTTCGCCCCCGAAGGTCAAGAAGACCTCACATCACTACCGCTTCCCCCCATCGTTCGAGCCTTTAGCAGAAGACCTGGCGGTCGAGACGCGAGCTGAGCAAGATGTCGACAGCAGCGATGAACCGTCGGTCACGCGTGCTCAAGCCGCGTTGACTGCCGCCAAGTGCGGCGAGAGCGAGCTCGCTCTGCGCTTGTGCCTGGTTGAGGACGACCTATCGCTACTGAGACAGACGCTGTCATGCATCGGCACACCGTGCTTGGCATCCCTGTCTCGACCGTCGAGGAACGCCGTGTGCATGGCGCTGCTCACTCTTCTGGATGGTGGCGAGCGGTCTCAAAGTGACGCCTGGCTCGCGCTCGAGTGGCTCGAGAGCCTTGCCGACGCGCACCGGAGCTCGACCAGCGAGCTCGACCCGCGGATACGGCACGCGCTAGCCGAGCAGCTCTCGGAGATGTCGTACGAGCCGACACGGCTCGCGCTCAGCGCGGCGCGCGTGCTCGATCGGCTGCGTCTGTCGTGAGTTACGACTCGTGACGGCCGCGTCGTTGTGACCACCAAGTTGGCCACCGACCGGTCTCATCCGTCCGTGCGGGCTCTGTAAGAGCTGCGTGGACCGTCAATGGGACGGGAGGGAGGCTGTATCAACGAGATGGTCGTTGCCACTTGGTGTCAAACAGTCTGTTCATATGACATTAACAAACAGAGTCACCGCGAATGCTCAATCACACACCGACGAATGCGGCCTCCGATGGTCTACGGTCTTCGAACCACGGCTGGCTAGAACGCGTTGCAGCCACGTCACTGCACCGTTTCCGCTCGCCTGGAGCATACCCTCATGTCGTGATCGAGCCGCAAAGCCAGGAAGGGCATCATGGATACGTGGATTGGTGATTGCCTCTGCTTCGATCGCGCTCTTTGATTCGCTAAGAAGCAGCGGTATGATGATTTCATTGGCTATAAAAGACGAGCGGTCTTGGTTTCGTCACTATCCTTGGGAGCTGCTCGCGTCACTTTGGACTCCGGTAGGTACGAAGGACCGATCTCCTGCTCGAGCAGGAGGCGGCGAACTCACTTCCCGATCCTCCTCGGCGACGCACGACACGCACAGCTCTCTATCACACGCACATCGCCCAGCGCACGATGTTTATGCGCGCTATCCGTCCGTCTGTCGCCGTGGCCTCGGCCGCGCGCTTCTCCACCCGCTCCGAGGCGGCTCTGCGTGTCGGCATCCTCGGCGCCGGCCGCATCGCCGAGGTGCACCTCAAGGGCCTCCAGCAGACCTCCGCTGTCGTCAAGGCGGTGGGTGCAGCAGTGCAATTGCCGGCGCACACCGTCGCCTAGGAGCACTGACAATAGGCGATTGCGGTCGATGCGCAACGTGCAGATCTCCGGTGGAGGCTCGGCGCGTGCGGAGACCCTGGCGAGCCAGTACGGCATCCCCAAGTGGACAAACGACTCGAGCGAGGTGCTGCGCGACCCGGAGATCGACGCGGTGCTCATCTGCTCGCCGACGACGCTGCACGCGGAGCAGATCGTCGAGGCGGCGCGGAACAAGAAGCACATTTTCTGCGAAAAGCCCATCGACCTCAGCCTGGACGTCGTCGACAACGCCGTCGCCGAGGTGCGCTCGCTGCGCTTCTCTCTATCTCTCTCTATATATATATCTCGATCGGCTGTTTGCAATACTCATAGGCGTGTTTCGGTCACTCGCTCCGAGAAGGTCGAAGCGGCCGGCGTCAAGATGATGGTTGGGTTCAACCGGCGGTTCGACGCCAACTTCGTCCGCATCAAGAACGCGCTGACGAGTGGCGAGGTCGGCGACCTCGGCATGGTGCGCATCACTAGCCGCGACCCGAGCCCGCCGCCCGCCGAGTACGTGCGCAGCTCGGGCGGCATGTTCCGCGACATGACGATCCACGACTTCGACATCGCGCGCTTCCTCGTCGGAGCCGAGGTGGACGAGGTGTTCGCCATGGCGCACACGGTCGAGCCGGAGATCGCCGCGGCCGGGGACATTGACCGCGCCGTGGTGCTGCTCAAGTTCAAGAACGGCGTCATCACGTTCATCGAGAACAGCCGGGAAGCCGCGTACGGCTACGACCAGCGCGTCGAGGTGCTCGGGTCCAAGGGCTCGGCGGCCTGCGACAACAACTACAGCAACTCGGTGGTCGTGTCGACGCGCGACGGCGTCAAGCGCGATGTGCCGCTGCACTTCTTCCTCGAGCGGTATATGGACGCGTTCGAGACGGAGATGAAGGCGTTCGTCGCGGCGTGCACGGCCCCGGACGCGGCCATCCCCGTGGGCAGCGTGGACGGCCGCGAGGCGCTGCTGCTGGCGCTGGCGGCGCAGAAGTCGCTCGCGGAGCGCCGGCCTGTCAAGGTGGACGAGCTTCGCTAAGTGGCGCGCCGCCTCGCCTCGGTCGAGGAGGAGGAGGATGCGTTCTAGAATGTGCGCCAAAGTACTAGAAGAGTCTCAGAATGCACACATGCGAGCAGCTCGCTGGGATCTCCCAATATACGTCGGCAGAGGTAAATGCAGCAGAGACCAAGAGGGAACCCACGCCGCAGATGGTTTGGTTGCAATTGCCCTCACATACAAATAGCAAATAGCTGGTGGTGTGCCAGCAAGGCGAAACGCCGCTCTTTCGCCACCGCCCGGACGCGCTGCTTGCGAAGGCGGTCCCGCTCGCGCCGCTGGATTGTTAAGTCCGCGAGCGCTGCCAGGGATCTTGGTCGCTTCTTCCTGGGGCGGGAGAGTACCGCTGTCGGCTCCGCCAGCTCCGCCATCGGCGCCAGCTCCCCCGCCACC
>JAADXX010000620.1:0-17505 GCA_023338025.1 Phytopythium oedochilum
GCTCGGGACTCTTGATGTGTCTCATGCGCTGCGCGAGAAATTGACCGAGGTACTGCGCCAACCGCCTCGACAGCGGATCACGGATGACAGCGAGTCGCCGAAGATGGCGCCAGGATGCCGCGTGTGCATGCGTCGACGGCGCTTCACACCCACGCGCGTGTGCGTCGGATGCGACCGTCGGGTTTGTAAGTCGTGCACCGAGAGACTGCACTTTGCAACTGAGTGTCAACCCCACAAGACGGTGGCGTTCCGTTTCTGCTTGGACTGCGTCCAAGAGGCACGCAATGCGAGCAGCTACGTCTCGATTGAGGCCACCGGCTCGAGTTCAAGCGGAAATGAGATCGACTTGTCTGTCGATGTTGACCAGTAAGCAAGCAAGCTGGCGATGTTGCAGAGCATGCGACCGGGTGGAAGTCCAGCAGTTTCTATAAGCACGATGTTTCACCCGATACATGCACCCGATACATGCCTCATTTTCACGGCGGGCATTGATGAATGCTCATGAATGGTATCGTCTGCGAGTTGCTCATGATCATCCTTACGATTGATACTGTATCGGAATGTGGTCGCCACCTCCTCTGCACCACAACGGGACTGCCATCCATTCAATCGAACGAACGGAGCAAGCGGCTTTGGCTCAGCAGACGCGACGTTCTCCTCATCCGTTCGTTGAACGAGACTCACTCTGCGTCTGCCATCTTGGCAGCGCCAAGATCAAGCAAGCGAGGATCTGCGAGGCGAACACCCACAGCGGACCCTGCGCCGAAGTTATTGCGGTCAGATTGCCGCCGCAGTCGCAAACGCGACCTTGGGTCACGTAGCGTCCATTCCCGGTCTCCGTTACACAGCGATTTGAAGTGCATGTGTGATGTCCACCACCTGACATCAGCAGCGAACGCCACGAGACGGTTCGTGCACGGTGCACGGCTCACAGTAGTCGACACAGCCCAGCTCACCGCTACTCTGTACGTAGTTACGCCGCCAGCAACGCGCGCACCTTTACCAGCGTGTTGGTTTACGGCAGCCTGGCGGAATTGCTGCAGTGTACGTACAGTGTGTATGAAGCAACCATGCAATTCGCGCGAGAGAAAGTGGCACGCGCCTGTCGGTGCGCCTAGGGAAGGGGAGCGGCCGCCATGCACGGTGGCTGGCTGTGTGTGTGTGTGTGTCAAACCAAAGCCAAAGAGGATTCTTGCGTCGCGCGTCAGCCCAAGGACACAGTTGCAAGTTGCAACTGGCGAGGCGAGTGCGTCCGCGCTTGCGCGCGCGCAGAAATCACTCGCCGAAGTGATTTGCGACGGTCGTGACGAGTGCCCACTGAAGATTGTTCAGGCAGCGAAGAAGGCGCTCACAACACATCGCGCAGCGTACACAATACAGACAGACAGACAGACGGACCGACTCGGTGACCGAGCGCTGCGCTTCCCGTCGTCGGCCATGAGTGCTCGCGCCGCGGCCGAGCCCGCCGCGCTCTTCTCGGCCGAGGAGCTGGCCTCCTGGAGCCGCCTCTGTCGCCAGGAGGCGCTGGCCGAGCTGCACAAGCGCGACTCGTGGTACTACGCGTTCGACCGGCACGTGTCTTCGCCCGGGCCGGGCGGGCTCCCGTACCAGCTCGCGCGGCAGACGCAGGACCCGCCGGGACGGAGCTTCTCCACCAGGGGGTCCCCGAGCTACACGCTCACGCACACGTCGCTGCCGGCGCCCATCTCGTCGGTCGCGTTCGGCTGCGTCGCTCCGCCGACGAGGCGCCACCACCGCGCGCTGCTCGTGCACATGTTCGGCGAGAACATGGTGTGCGGGGACATGCTGCAGCTCACCGAGCGGCCGACGCCGCTGGACCCGTTCCACACGGTCGGCCTCGCCTACGTGGTCGTCAAGCCGCCCGTCGTCAAGGCGCGCAAGTTCCTGCTGATCGAGCACTCCGGCTCGGCCGAGGACGCCGACGGCCAGCTCGTGGTGTTCAAGATCGTGCGCTCGCTCCCGGTCTGCCCCGGCAAGTTCGCGCAAGTGGTGCCCGGCACCGCCGAGCTCGAGTTCGGCGACACCTACATCACGTTCTTCCTGCACAGCTCGGACAGCGGGCGGAGGACGGACATGAAGGTGCACACGATGAGCCGGCTGGACCCGGGCGTCCCCGGCTGGGCCGCCTCGAAGCTCGGGGGTGCTTTCCTGGAAGGGATGGAGCGCATGGGCACGGCCGGCGCCTCGCGCGTGCTCCAGGAGCGGCTGCGAGGATTCGGGGGGGCGAGGAAGCAGGGCAAGGCGAGGAAGGCGAGCACGTCCTCCAGGCCAGGGTCCGCGTGCCACGTGTGTCTGCGAAGGAAGCTGCGGCTAGGCCACTCGACGCGCCCATGCGCCGGGTGCGAGCGCCCGACGTGCAAGGCGTGCATGCAGCAGCTGTTCTTCCTCGCGGGCGACAAGGGCGACGGCACCGTCAAGATGCGCTACTGCCAGCCCTGCGTGCTCGAGGCGCTGGCCGCCGGCGGGCGCGTGGACGTGCTCAACACATCCGGCGGGTCGCTCACGAGCGGTAGTAGCCGCCGCACGCTCAGCGACGGCGTCGACGTCCCGGTGTGGAAGCGCAAGCCGCGCAGTGCGTCGACGGTCGAGTACTCCAAGTAAAGAGGAGCGCCGCTGTATAGTACACGACCGCCCTTGGCGCTAGCGTTTGGGCGTTTGGCCACTACATACCGATAGCGCGAGGCGGGGACCGAGTGAGTTGGTCGCACCAACGGACGAGGCTAATGATCCGGCGGTTGTCGCGTGGAGACTGCCGCATGAACGGCGACGGCTGCGACGCCAGACTGCCGCATGCACATCACGCGTGCACTCGCTTCGGCTTGGGCCGCATACAGTCTACAGTCTCCATCTCCACGACGGGCAACAGTCCAACGATCGGACTCCGACCGAGCGACTCGTCCATGCATCACCATGCGCCGTGGTTCGTACATATGTACACAGTGGGAATGTCGCTCGGCGCCTGTGGTCGCTCGCCTGAGAGACTCCGTCAACCGTCGACATGGCCAAGCGGATTGGGCGATCGCCTCACACCGTAAGGCGACGCCCTGGTCGCCTGCCAGTCCAGCCGGACACTCTTCGGCTCGCCACGCGGCCGGCATGAGCGCCGAGCTGCCGCCGCCGCCGCCGCTCTTCTCGCGCGAGGAGCTGGCGGCCTGGGCGCGTATCTGCCGGCAGGAGGTGCAGGACACGCTCGCCAAGCGCGACTCGTACTTGTACGAGTTCGACCGGCACGTGCTGGGCGGCGCCACGGGCCCGGACGGCCGGCCCTACGAGCTGCTGCGGAGCGGAGAGGACCCGCCACTGTGCGCGTACGCGACCAGGGCGTCCGCGGTACACGTGCTCATGCGCTTCTCGCCGGCGCCGCTCGCGTCCGTCCTGCACGGCTGCGTCGGCGCGCAGTCCAGCGACCGCATGCGCGCCATGTTGGCGCACATGTACGGGCGCCACTTCGTCGACGGCGGCGTCCTGCAGGTCGCCGAGGGCCCGACGCGCGCGGACCCGTTCCACTGCGTGAGCGTCACGTTCCTGTCGGTCAAGGCGCCCGTGATCAAGGCGCGCAGGTACATCCTGTTCGAGCACTCGGGCTCGCTCAAGGACGCCAACGGCGAGCTCGTCGTCTTCAAGGTCGCGAGGTCCATCCCGGCGGGCGACGTGCCGCTGGCGCAGCTCACGCCGCGCAGCGCGCAGCTCGCGCACGGCGAGGCGTACATCAAGCTGCTGCTGCGCGGCTCGCACGGCGGCGAGCGCACCGACGTGGTCGGCCAGGGACTCATCAACCAGGGCAGCGGCATCCCCGGGTGGGCCGCCGTCAAGCTGGCCGTCCCGCTCGTGGACGCCATGGCGCGCATCGGGACGTCGGGCGCCTCCCGCGCGCTGGCGGCCCGGCTAGTGGGCCTGCTGCGCGACTCGGACGCGCTCAAGGCCAGGCTCAAGGCGAGCGCGAGCGCCGGAGCGTCCACAACGCCCGCCTGTCGCGTGTGTCGGCGGAGAACGCGGCGGCTGGCGGCCACCCGCGTATGCATAGGCTGCGAGCGAGAGGTGTGCAGGGCGTGCACCAAGAAGCTGTACTTTGTGGCCGGCGACCGGCCTGAAGCCGTCAAGCTGCGCTTCTGCAGGCTCTGCGTGCACGAGGCGCTGTCCGCGGGCGGCCAGGCGGACGCGGCCAGCACCTCGAGCACCTCGAGCGACGCGTAGGCAGGCCGGCAGGTAGGCAGGTGGGCAGGTAGGCCGGCCGGGGCGAATGCTCATGGATCGATCAGCCGCCACGGGCGGACGCGGCGGGGGCCCGTCGACCAGTCAGACGTGCTTGCGTCTGCCGGTGGCGTTTGCGTCGACGCAGCCACTCCCATCGAGATGCGAGCGCATCGACACGATCAGCGCGCACGCACCGAGGGCGTATTTATTCCTTGCAAACGCATATACTCCTAGGTCTCTTGAGTGCAAAGCTGATTTAAGAAAGGCGTCTGCATAGTCATCACATCCTGTGAGAAACAATATGGTTCGCAAGAATGGTAGGATTGACCAGCGGACGCATCGGCCTGTCCGCGCCACTGACGCGACTGGAAAGTAGCACGTGCGAAGACAGCAGAGAGCCACCAGGTTCATCAGTCGCCCCATCTTGCGCGCTGTATGTCCGCTACATTAGAACAGTATAAATTATATACAAGCCACGCCACGGAGCCGGGGCCCCATCCCAGATGAGCCGTCCCTCGTTGCATGGAGCCGAGTCTGCCGCGTAATATGCAGCGGTGCTCTGCGTCGTCCACGGCCCTCTCGGCGCGGCCGCCCAGTCTCGAAAGCGCGCCCGGCCTCCTATAGTCCTCGTTCGACGGACGCTCTGTAGGTGTACACACTACCGCGCAGGTGTTCTATCGGAGCCAGGCCAGCATGTGCGATGGCGGCACCGAGCGGCGGCCGGCCGCCCACTTCTCGCCCGAGGCGCTCGCGTCCTGGGCCCGCATCTGCCGGCAGGAGGTGCTCGAGGCCGTGCACAAGCGCGACTCGTGGTACTACGAGTTCGAGCGGCACGTGGCGGCCCCGGGGCCCGACGGACTGCCCTACGAGCAGGTGCGCGCGACGGCCGAGCCCATGTTCGTCGGCTACGCGACCAAGGCGGCGACCGTGCACGCGCTGGCGCACCTGTCGGCGCCCGTGCCGCTCGCGTCGGTCGCGCACGGGGCCGTCGGCATCGAGTCGAGCTTCCAGCAGCGCGCCATGTTCGCGCACATGTACGGCGACAATTTTGTGGACGGCGGCATCCTGCAGGTCGCCGAGCGGCCGACGCCCGAGGACCCGTTCCACTTCGTCGGCGTGACCTGCTCGGCCTTCAAGCAGCCCGTCATCCGCGCGCGCGAGTACCTCTTCTTCGAGCACTCGGGCTCGGTCGAGGACGCGCTCGGCCGGCTCGTCATCTACAAGGTCGCGCGCTCCATGTCGGGGGACGCCGTCGACCTGGGCCGCGTCAGCGCCCGCACGAGCGCGCAGCTCGTGCAGGGCGAGATGAACATCACCTTCCTCTTCCGCAGCTCGCACGACGGCGCGCGCACCGACATGAAGGTGCAGGGCATGCTGCGCCTGGACACCAAGATGCCCAACTGGACCACGCCCACGCTCGTGCAGCCCTTCTTCGACGGCATGGAGAACCTGGGCTCGGTCGGCGCGTCCAGGGCGCTGCGCGAGCGCCTGCGCAGCCTCATGGCGGACGCGCCCAAGCTCTCCAAGAAGCGTAGCCTGCCGTCCGTCAGCACGGCCTCCTGCCGCGTCTGCCTGCGCCGCAAGCGCGCGCTCGCGTCCATGCGCACGTGCATGAGCTGCGAGCGCGAGGTGTGCAAGTCGTGCACCAAGAAGCTGCACTTCGTGACCGCCGACTCGCCGCAGACGGTCTGGCTGCGCTTCTGCCAGCTCTGCGTCAAGGAGGCCGCGTCGGCCGGCTGCGACCTCGAGGGCGTCTCGAGCGGCTCGAGCTTCAGCGGCAGCACGGACCGCGAGGACACGGACTCGGTCTCGCAGCCGGCAAGCAGCGTGGTGCTCGGCTTCTGACCGGCCGACACGAGCTCCATCCATGTCGTAGTATCCCTCCCTAGGCTAGCGACGCTCCATCCAGACTGTACAATGTAATATAACGCACCCACGCCTTGGGGGTCAAAGCTCGCGCTCCTGTGCCATCGCTTGCGTTTCCAGCGGCGGACCTTGCGCGCACAGCAGTCGATCAGTGGCGGACCTTGCGCTCTCAGTGGTTGGTCAGTGGCGACTCGCCCGCGTTGCACTACACTAGCGAGTGGCGTGCGTCATGATCGGGCGGGATGCATCCGTGGAGGAGGATACTCCGAGCACCGAGCAGTTGGCTGGCTGCCGCCGCACCCAGGCGAGTGGGTCGGAGCTTCTGAGCCGCCAGGACCAGTCGATGGAGCAGCGCCGCCGCCTCACGCGCGCAGTTCCAGGCCGGAGGATGCGCCAGCGAGCTCCCACTGACCGAGGTGAGCGCATCGAGACCTCCCATCTGAGTCCGACCGCTGGTGTTGCTCAGCGTGAGTACATGGTGTACAGTATCCATCCTGTAGACGATCGCTTGACGGTGCCGCGTCACCGCGTTCAGCCATCGACCGCAGGAGGGTCGGACTCGGCGCGCATGGCATTGCGGAAGGAGTCGTTCGCCCAGTCCAGACCGTGTAGATCCGCATACATACAAACACGTTGCTCATGTGGCTGCATAGTGTCGACCACGCGCTGGCCGGTCGACTGCCGAGGGCTATCCAGCGCAAGAGCGAGGCGAGCGAGCGCGACTGGTTTCGTTCGAGCTGGGAAGAGAGAGAGAAGATTGCGCACCACGGGCCGGTCGCAGGCTCAAACGCTTGTCTCCGGCCATGATGATTGCCGATCCGATGCGCGATCCAATGGGTCATGGCGGCGGCGCGCTCGGCGGACTAATACAGAGGACTCATACGCGGACGACAGGCCCGAGGTGAATGGAAATGTACGGCTCGGTACCTTCTCTTCTACACTGTCCAAGAGCTGCTGTTGCTGCTGCTGCTGGACGAACGGCTGCCAGCGTCTACAGGCCAGGCCAGGCTCCGTCGCGCGTCGCTAGTCGATGCCGCGGCACTCACTGGATGGATTCGTCGACGACGCGACGCAGAGGCTGTGTGGACGCTTCGCTTGCGCCTGCTGGAATTCAGTTGAGGAGGGCCAGACGAGTGATTGATTGCGACCAAGCCTCTCACGTGGGCGCGTAGCGCCGTCCGTCCGTCGTAGTGTAGCGAAGCGAAGCGTAGGACGGTCCTACGCTGCAAGGTGCAGACCGTACATCGCGATCGACCGAGAGCGCACATGCAAATCGCTTCAGCGGGTGAAAGTATGACTCCCCCCGCCCCCGCTATGGACGCAAACGACGCCGGGCCAGGCTCCGAGCACGCCACGCCGCCTATCCGGTCATGCTCTGATCGCGTCCCAGCTTTTCACCCAGCTTTTCACCCAGCAGCAGCAGCAGCAACAGCAGCAGGCTGGAGGCCGGCCGGCCGTGTTCGCTGGCGTTTAACGCACAGGCGAACGCGAACGTTCGCCTTGCGTTTCTCGCGAATCGATTCCAGGCGCGCCTGACGATTTTTGGTCCGCCAGGGACTGATACGCGACGCTCCCACCTCGTCCATCGGGAACTTCGGGATGAAACTTTTCGTCGGGTTCCTTCCGCCAGACGTTCGTCAACGCGGGCGGCCGCGGGATCTGATCGGGTATCCGATACCTAAGGACTTGGCAAAGCATGAAGGCAGGCAGGCTTCGGCCAGCAGTAAAGAGCCCGCGATGCTTGGCGATCAATGGCCGCCGCCGCAGTTCTAGGAGCGTGATTAGCAAGACGGTGGACGCCTCCTGAGGCGTACACATTGGCACACACACACACAGGGTGGGGCAAACAGTGGACGGGGGAACCCCACAGGCGCCGTGCAACGCTCCAAGTCGGCGTCCACGCCGCGCATGTCGACGAGGAGCACGGTGCACACGCCTTGGCGCCGTCTGATTCCCGCTTGACACTGGACCATGATGATCCATCCACTGGATGATCCAACGGCGTATAATGCCGCAGCAGTCAGTCAGTCCCATGCATGCACTCACTCGAGGGCTTTGCTGCTCGGCTCCCATCCATCCCATCGGCCCGGCACCGAGAACGAACGGCCGTCCCCTTTACGTGTACGCACTGATGTGTTAGTCGACCGACCGGCTGCTGGCGCCGCCGTTGAAGCCGGAGCCGGTCGGCCTCCGCCTCGGTGCGGCCGATCCGCGTCGCAAACGCGCTCGTTCTTACATGGATTGCACCGTCTTTAGAGCGAACGCGCCTTCGGATGAGTCTCGCGCCGCGTCTGCGAGCTCGCTCTCTGCCTACATTCTCCAAATGATCGGAGACTCATCAGGCCGCACGCTCGCCCCGTTGCGTTGCGTGCTGGTCAGCCCATCGTCCGTCAAGTCGCACTCTCTCGGCCCCATCTCTCGTCGCCGGTTGGTTCGCAAGCGAGAACAACTCACGGCGGGCGGCTGGGCTGTGTGAAGAGAAGAAGCCTGGGCGTGGTCGTCAACATCGAGACGCCGGCAGCTACGCTACCTACGCTCAGCATCTCACAACTCAATCCGCCGTGTCGGTCTCCGATCAATTGACAGAGAGAGAGAGAGAGAGAGCATGTGCGCGCCGGAGGACCGCGCTGCAGGCCCCTTCTCGAGCGAGGCGCTGGCCTCGTGGCGACACATCTGCCACCAGGAGGTGCTGTGCGTGCTGCGCCGGCCCGACTCGTGGTACTACGCGTTCGAGCAGAGCGCGGCGGGCCGCGCGCCCGACGGGCACAGCTACGAGCTGCAGGCGCAGCGGCAGAGCCCGCCGCTGCAGGCGTTCGCGACCAAGGGCCACTCGGCGCACACGCTGGGGCGCGCGTCGCTGCCGACGCCGCTGCCGGCCGTGGCCTCGGCGCTGACGAGCATCTCGTCGACGCGGCAGCAGCGAGAGGCGTTCGCGCACCTGTACGGCGACGCGTTCGTGGACGGCCGCGTGCTGCAGGTGAGCGAGCACGCGACGGCGGAGGACCCGTACCACTTCGTGGGCGTCAAGTACCTGTGCGCCAAGCTGCCGCGCAGCAAGCCGGTCGCGTTCGTCTTCTTCGAGTACTCGGGCTCGGCCGTGGACGCCAACGGCGAGCGCGTCGTCTTCAAGGTCTCGCGCAGCATGCCCGAGGACGCCATCGACCTCAAGGGCGCGAGCTGGGTGCACCCGCAGGCGGTGCGCGGCGACATGTCGCTCACCTTCCTGCTGCGCGGCACGCACGCCGGCGCGCGCACCGAGGTGACGCTGCAGGCCATGCACACCGTGTCGGCCAAGGCGCGCGCCTGGGGCGTGCCCAAGTTCGTGCACCCACTGGCCGAGAGCCTGGCGGCCATGGCCACGCTCGGCGCGGCGCAGGCGCTGCAGAGCAAGATGCGCGAGGTCGCGCGCATGTCGCCGCTGCTGCTGACCAAGAAGAAGAGCAGCAGCTCGCCGCGCTCGGCCGCGCACCCGCGCGCGCCCGCTTGCCGCGTCTGCATGCGCGGCAAGCGGCTGCTGCCGTCCACGCGCGTCTGCGTCGGCTGCGACCGCGAGGTGTGCAAGGCCTGCACGCTCAAGCTGCACTTCCTGAGCGGCTCGGACGGAGACAAGCTGGCGCTGCGCTTCTGCCTCAACTGCGTCGCGGACGCGCGCTCGGCCACGGGCCGCTACTCGCACTCGGAAGCGGCGGGGGTGACGGCGGCGGGCACCCGCAGCTACAGCTCGCGCTCCGCCGGCGGCGCGTACTCGCGCGGCCTGCGCCATACGAGCAGCGCCGGGTCGCTCTCGCCCGTGCTGAGCATGTGAGAAGGCGACCAACCAAGTACTCTAGCGTATTTATTAGCGAGCGAGCGAGCCCAAGGGAGGCTCGAGGCTTCGCATAACACCGAATCAAGTCCATTGGAGACCGTCAGATGCGCTCTTGCTTGCTTGCGTCCGTCCTCGGTCTAGGCGCATGGTGATGACCGCGTACTTAGCAATCGTACATGCTTGCGCAACGCCTTTGGTTGGTGGCGGCGCCTTCGGTTGGTGGCGACGCCACCTAGAGAAGCGCAAGACCAGCAGAGCGGCGGTCGACTATCGACTCGACAGGCCGATGGCCGGCGACATCAATCGGTTGGTCCGGTTCACTACTCGCGAACGCAATGGAACTCGGTGGGAACGTGGGCAGCACTCGTGAGATAGGGCCCACGGGCCGGGCGAACGCATCAACGGATGTGTCTACTTGGCAGGCGAAGGCAGCAGAGCAGTCATCCGTGTCGAGGAAGAGCAGACGCCCGCGGTCCAGAAGCTGCGGTCCGCTGCGGTCCGCAAGCTCGCAGCCCTCCCTCCACGTTCGTCCGCCAAGCGGATGGCCAAGCGGAAGGCCTTGACATCTCGCAAGCCTGCCTGGATGACTGCCGAGGCGAAGAGACCGGGCGTGTCTTGCGAGTGAGGAACGCGGCGGACAGACAGGTCGGCGGCTCAACGACTCGGAGGCCTGGACAGGTTGCGGTCCGACCGAATCATCGATGCTGGGCTGGCTGCCACCGACAGCCGTGAGCGACGGCAGCGACAGCCGTGAGCGACCGCCGTGGGCCTGTCGAGGCCGCTTGGCGGCCGGTGCCGAGTCGACAGGCGACGCTGTCCAGCCGGCACGCTGGTTGCCAAGAGTGGCACGGCGCTAAGGCATTGCGGCGGCGTCGCGGCGGCCTGTCGCGCAGTCGGTGGGTTGCTCTCGACCGTGACGACCGCGCCTCGGCTTCAATCACACACGCAGGATTCGCGCTCCACTTCTTCACAGCCCGTCCTTGAAGCAGCTCTCGTTGGAAAAATGGGCCGCCGCCCACAGTCCGCCGCAGAGTAACCCGCGGGCAGATCGGGCGCGCTGCATCTTGGTGCTGTGCACGAGCACGTCGTATGCAGCATGAACATGTACACTGAGCATTCGTCTCCAGGACATCGTTGCATGAACGTGAACACTAAGCATTCGCCTACTTCCCGGTACAGCACCGGCAGCAAGAGGAGTAGGGAGCCGCGCCCAGAGCACCAGCATGCACTGTCGGGCCGCCACAGTGTCGGCAGGAGGAGTCCAGCGGCAGCTGTACAACAGCCCTCTAATTTTTACAGCGGAGACCACGGTGCCGATCCAACACGATGGGCCAAGTCGCCAAGGGGACGACACTGGATTCATGGCGAGGGCGACGTGGCGTTCGAGTGCTGAGAGACGATGGGCGATGTCCACCCTGTGGCGTCTGCAGCCGGCGACAGTGGCCCGGCGCTATGGCATCGCGTGGTTGCACGTGCGGACGGGATTGGGAGCTCAACTGGTCGGTCGTGACGATCACGGCATGATCGTCACGATCAGCGAGCGGTTGACGGCCAGAGTCGAGGCTTCCGGCTGTAAACAATGCTACCATTCGATCGATCCTGGTGATAGCACGCCTACAGTTGAGGCTGGTAAACAGCAGCGCGAGATCGCCGCGTGGGCTGTGCAGGGCACGCCGAAACAGCTCTGAGACTCTCCGTGAGAGCCTCACGCACGCTGCGTGTTTGCGTGTCTGCCGTGCGGCCGTCCGCGCTCTGATCCAGACGAGGACGAGCGCCTAACCTGCGTGCGATTCACATGGCCATGCCAGTCGTGTGACAGTGTGACGCCGTGCAGCAGCTGCAAAGCTGCTAGTGCTTCTGGCCGGAATCCGCTGCGATCTGAAGGATCTGCGCCTTGATCGCGTCTTCTGCCAGCGGGATCTCGAGGTGCTCGGCGTCCTGGACGCGCGCGAGGCGCAGCAGCCCGTGGTCTTCCAGGCACTTGACCGAGTTCTTCATGGACTGGACGGACGTGTGCAGCAGCTTCTTGCGGCACGCGTCGAACACGGACTGGTACGCCACGCCGCTTGTTGAAGCCTGCTTGTGCCGCCGAGAGCTAGTCGACTTGCTCGCGCCGGCGCTGGCAGCGAGTTGCTGCCGCGCGACCTCCTGGAGCGTCCCGACGTCCGTCGGAGTCAGGCTCTGCAGGATGAATTTGACGCCGCTGCTAGCCGCCAGGTCGCCGGCTCGCGCGCGCTTGACCAGCCGCAGTTCCATCTCGGTAGAGTAGGCGCGCAGCGAGTGGACCGAGTGCGCGAGCCACTGGAAGCGCAGCGCGTCCGTCTCCTTCCACATGGAGCAGCCGTTGATGTGCTCGATCGACGCGACGAGGTGGATCCGCGGAGAGGACGCGAGCCAGCTCAGACACGTCTGCAGCTCCGGCGTCCGCAGCGCGCCGCCGTCGATCGCGTGCACCACCAAGTACGCGATCGAGTCGCCCAGCGGTCGCGTGTGCGCGTCCGAGCGCGTCGTCAGCCGTACGATCTCCTGGCACTGAGAAGCGAGTGAGCGTCACGCATACGTTAGACGAGCTGAGAGCCTTGGGGAGGCTTAGTAGTGGACATGGCTTGCTTGGTGGATCAGCGACCGGGTGCGCGTCTCGGGCTTGAGGTGCAGGACGTCGTGGCGCAGGTAGTCGCACAGGTGGCGCATCGACACGGCCGGCAGGTACCCGTGCACCTGCACGACGTAGCCGTCAGTGAGCGCCTCGGCTGCGAACTCCTGAGCGTAGAACAGCGTAATGCAGCGCTCGGTAAGCGGCTGGAACCTCTGGGAGCCGCTACTTATCATGTAGGACGCAGCAAACCTGCAGCAGCGACAGCTTGGACCCGACGCCGCTCAGCAGCAGGCTGTTGCCCGCGCGCAGCTCGCTCTTCCACAGCGCGAAGCTCTGCGTGCGTCGCCGCCATCGTTAGCGCTCGTAGCGCTCGGCCGGCCCCCGTAAGCTAGCGAGACAAGCGGCCTGCCCACCTGATGGAACCGCGGGAGCGCTCGCGAATCGACTGCGTCTCTGTATGCGGCCTCGTCCGCGTCCACTCGCTGCAGCGCCGCGACCATGTCGCCCTGCGGCGGAAGCGCCAGCTTCTCCCCGTCCTCATCCTCATCCCCATCCTCTCCGTCCTCTTCGTCCTCAATCTCGTCCTCGTCGCCTCCATCGAGCCGGCCGGCCGGCTTCTTGCGCTTAGCCGGCGGCTTGCGACCCGCCGCCGGCTTGCGCTTGGACCGGCGGAAGCGCTTGGCGATGAAGTACGCCTGCGACTGCTCATCCCCGAGCCCGACCGGCGCCTGGCGGTCCCTAGCCAGCCGCCGAGCGCGCGCGCGCAGCCCCAAGCCGGCCGCTTCGCCCGCAGTCGCGACCTCCGTCACCTCCTCCTCGTCCTCCTCCGCCATTATCTGAGGAAGGACTCCAATCCGTAACGAACCACCCGTATCGAGATCAATTGCTCTAAATCTCTGTTAGGTCGAATGACAACGCAGACGCCATTATCCCAGTATTGGGCGACTGCACTGTGTTCATTACGGAATTTGTATGGCAAAGAGCAAGCTTTGGATCCGACAGTTGGTGCCAGTCACCGCACCTCCGGAGCCACTCGTCGATTTGCCAAGATGGAGCTACATCTACCGGCCTCGGTGGAACACCCTCCATCGTCAACGAGTGCCAGACCTCCAGACAAGACGATGGTGTCGTCGCCGCCTGTGGCCTGCTGGACAGCCTGAAGCGAGCGGAGCAAGCGCGATCCAAGGGACTCCTTCGTCGTCTGCGCGTTTCTCCCTACCCGGCAAGCGGCACGCGAGAACCAAGCGTGCGCTCATCGCCCGCCACCGCGTGGACGAGGAAGGACGAGTTGACGGCGCGCGAGAGCTGCTCCAAGATGGTCTTCCAGCGATAGCGCTTTGTGTCTCGGGCTATAGCGAGACCCCCGACTGTGTCGGGTCGACAGGCTAGGCTTTCGTAGCATAGTTTGTTGTACGAACTGTTTACAGTTCACTATAGTGTTATTGTCCCTCTTCCAGCGGCGAAAGGGTTGAATCAGAAATACTCAGAGAATAATCTGATACGAAATGTATCCATCCGCTCGGTGGGAGTTCACCTTCAACCGGTTACACCACCACCGCCGCCACGGCACTCGGCCTCCCCTGTCAGCTACGCCACATACTCTTCTTGTTGCTTGCTGTATGTCTGAACAATCCATCACACTAGGTATAAAAAAGAGGCCAGGCAGGACGCGACGACGGACCACGGACGACACTAGCGGCGGCGCTCGCCTCGGCTCTAGTCGATCATCTCGATGGACGTGGCCGCCGGCGCCGGCGAAGGCGCCATGGCAAGCTCCTGGCTGTCTTCGATCATCATGACGGCGCGCCCGCCGCCGGTCGGCTGGTGGTCCAGGTACTGCTGCTGCTGCGGGTGCATCTGGTTAATGTACTGCGCGTGGGTCTGCTTCTGCTGCATGATCTTCTGGCCCTCGATGAACATGGACCGCAGCAGCGCCTGCTGCGCCGCGATCTGCTCCTCCATCTTGGAGAACGACGTGGGCAGCGGCGTCACGTTGAGCACGTCCGGGTCCTCCTCCACCAGCGTGACGGGCTCGTTGAACCCGGCCGCGTCCCGCGAGTCCCACCGCAGCTCCGACACGGAGCTGCTGCCGCGCTCGCTCTGCGAGCTCACGGACGTCCCCTGCGACGCGTCCGAGTTCTGGCGCCGCCGGTCGTTCGCCGGCCGCAGCAGCGCGTTGGTGCTGCCGACCGAGCGCAGCGCGCCGCCGCTAATGTTGAGCGCGCCGGCGCTGCCAGTGAGGGACGCGATGCTCGCGTCGCTGCCGCTCTCGGACGGCTTCTCGCGGTTGATGGCCGACAGCACCTTGGTGGACCAGCCGGCGTACGAGATGCCCGACTTGTCGCCCGAGCCGCCGCCGCTGGCGCCAAGGCCAAGCCCAGAGCCCGAGCCGGCCGACGAGTTGGACGAGACGGATGCGAACGACTGGCTCTGCTGGTATCCCTTGCCGCCGTTCGGCATCGAGTCGTAGAAGCCGGGCATGTCCGAGAGCGACCCGCGCTCGCTGCCTCCTCCTCCGCCGTCCATGTTGTTCATGTCGTCCGCGTAGTACATCTCGCTCTCTCGGCCGGCGTACGAGGCCGGCACGATCGCCTCTCCGTCGTCCGTCTCGACGCTCGTGGCCATGCCGCCGTTGCTGCCGAGGCTGGCTGAGCCGTGGTAGTCAGCGGCGCGCGCGATGGCGCTGCGGCGCTCCTGGCGCGCCTTGTTGATGCACTTGAGGCAGAACTTCTCGACGCTGACGACGCAGCCGCCGCTCGTGTCGGGCAGCATGCCCGCCGGCAGCTTGCTGGCCTGCACGCCCAGCTCCATGGTGCATGGCGAGCACATGATCTCGGCGCACACGCGGCAGTGGTGGCGCGAGCGCAGCAGGTTGAACGACTTGAAGCAGACCGAGCAGGCGGGCCGCTCATTGTTGGGCACCCACGCCTTGTCCGTGATGAGCCGGCTCTTGACGAGGAACTTGGCGTCCGCGCACGTCGCGTGGTTCGTCACGACGTGCAGCAGCGTGCTGACGACGCGGTTGGCGAGCCACGCGGGCGTGGCCTTGCCGCCCTCGAACTGCATGTCGCTGTACATGGCCACGTCGACCTTGCCGCTGGAGGGCCCCATGGACCGGAAGAGCGCGACGGTCGTCTCGGCCGTGCGGCTGAAGCCGAAGCTCTTCTCCTGCACGAGCTCCAGCTCGCGCGGGTCGACCGACTGCGTGACGCGCACGAGCACCTTGTGGCCCTTCTTCGGGTCCGTGAACGTCTTGGAGAACTCGACGACGAGCGCGTCGCGGCAGGAGAAGACCGAGTCGACCGAGCTCTGGAAGACGAGCCACTTGATGCCGAGGAAGCGCATGGGGTCGCCGCCGGGAACCGCGCGCTCGGCCACCTGCAGCACGGCCGCGTCCAGGAAGGACTCCTGGTAGCAGTGCGCCATGTACGCGCGCTGGTCGCTCGTCGAGTCGCAGTAGAGCGCGTACGCGACCTCCTCAAGCGTCGTGTCGAGCTTGGCGCGCACGATCGCCTTGCGCGCGAGCGAGGCCGAGTCGCTCGCCTTCTGCCGGTACACGACGCAGTGCTTCTTGTCCGCCTGCGCCTTCCACGACTGGTTGCGGTACTGCGAGCTCAGCGTCGGGTTCTCCATCCACGTGGCCGCGTTGCTCACGTACTTCTCGGCCACGCGCTCCAGCTTGTCGCGCAGCGCCAGGTACTGCGCCGCGCTCGCGCGCACGCGCGGCAGGTGCTCCTCGTCCAGCGGGAAGCGGTAGCTCTCCCCCGTCTCCTTGACGCGGATGACGCGGCCCGTGCGCATCCAGCTGATGCCTCCGCGCGCCTCCTCGACCAGCACGGGCGCCGGCGTCGGCATCGGCGCTGGGGCCGGCGCCACGCTGCTGTAGCTGGCCGCGGCGTTGGCGCCGAGCCCGGCGCTGAAGGTCGTGAAGGTCGTCGAGGCCGCCGGCGCGACGTGGTGCGGGCCGGGCGCGGCCTGCGGCTGGAAGGCCGAGAAGCCGGCCGACGTGCTGTTGCGCTGGCCGCGCGGCGCGTAGGCGCTGCCCGTGGAGCTCGCGGACGAGTACGAGGCCGAGCCGGCGCCCGGCTGCGGCTGGAACGGCTCGGCCACCGAGTGGATGATGCTCGTGGTGATGGAGGGCCCGCTGAGCGCCTGCGTGGGCACGGCGGGCCCGCCGCCCACGAGCGCGCCGGCGCTGCCGACCCGCGCGGGCCCGGCCGCCGCGCCGCCCACCTTCTTGGCCGCGCGCGAGCCCGGGACCTGGAAGACGGTGAAGCCGACGCCCGACATGCTGCTGCGTCTGCTGCTGATGTTCCCCGAGTGTGACTGACGGACTGACCAAGGGGAGGGAGGGGGCCGACTGTATGGATGTTGCTGGTAGGCAACCCGACAGCGTTTCGCTAGGAGCCAATTGCCCGTTTGGGCGGCCTGATGGTATAATAGCGGGCCGGAGTGAGTGTCCGGGTCCGGGTGTCCGGGTGGGTGCACCGACTCTGGGGGAGGGAGGGAGAGAGAGTGGCGTGCGTGTGTTGCGAGCGAGAGGGCTGCAGTGCGGTTGTCACTCGCCCTATACAAACGTCCAGTGGGAGTTCGGAGCCGCCGCGATAGACCTAGCCCGCTTGGCGCTGGCCCGCATGATGCCAGTTTCTTGTCCGGTGTGGCGCGACCTCTTGGCGGTTGATAAGTGGTGTGTTTTATTTGTATCAGATGAGATGTTGTCATGCTGGAACAGTATCGTACAAACCTCCATGAAATGGTAATGAGGGAATACAGTTTGAAATGTGTATGCGCGATATCTGGGAGGCTGAACGGAACGGCGCGCCGGTCGGTTTTTCTGCCCACCGCGGGTAGGGCGGCTCACCGTATTTTTTTCCTCTCGGGGGGTCTTATCCGCGTGCCACAAACGGACGCATGGACGTCGATCCGAATCGTATTCCGATGGCCTCATGTCGTGAGCTCCTGCTTGGTCGCGGCGCGCCAAGACGGCGGCCAATGCCGTGTGTGCCGGACCCTGTGGGCC
>JAADXX010000621.1:0-17496 GCA_023338025.1 Phytopythium oedochilum
CAAGGCAAACTTCTGAGCTCGAAACGGTCACCGTCGCAAAGCGCGTGCTGGAGCGACGACATGGCCCTGGCGCATCTCGGCGGCGTGCTTCCTTCGTCAAGATCACATCCGGCACAACACAAGTAACTTCCCGACTCCGTAGTGTCGTCGACCACGACGACTTTGCGGCGGGACAGCAATGTGCGCTAGCAGTTACGCGTACACGGTGCAAGTCCGTATGCTTTGTTTGGTCGGATAATTTCGAGACAGAGGAAGTAATGAACGAACGCTCCAGTGTTTGGAAGAAATTGACTCCGTTTGGTGTTAATGGTGAAGGAAGCCGCGGCAGCGGTCGGACACAGCAGAAGCCGTCCATTAAGGCTCCGCCCCACGCCAGGTCGCGACCGACTGCAGCAACAGTGACGCGCTATCTGCGAGACATAGCGTCTACTTCTTCGACTTCTTGGTGGCGAGCTTGCGCTGGTAGAACTCAAGCTCCTTACCCTCCAGGATGTAGCCGTCGGCGCGGCCCGACTGGCCGGGGCGCGACGCGACCACGGCGAGCAGGCGGCCCGACGTGAACTGGTCGTCCAGCTTCTGGTCCAGCTCGCGCGTGCGCTGGCGGTTGGCCAGCTTGCGCAGCACGTGGCTCGACTTCTTGGCCTCCTCCTCCTCGGCCTTCTCGGCGCCCTTCTTCACGCCGATCTTGACGCCGTAGTGCGCCTCGTACCACTGGCGGAACGGAGTGGCGTCGACCAGCACGACGGCGCCCTTCACGAGCGTCTTGGTGCGCACCAGCTCGTTGTTCGACGCGTTGTACACGACGTCGAGGATGCGCGTCTTGCGCGCCGTCACCTCCGTGCCCCACGAGAAGTTGCCCGTCTCCAGGCGCAGCGCGCGGAACTTGAGGTGGCCGCCGCGCACGCGCACCGTGTGCACGCGCTTGCCGCCGAGCTTCGTGTGCGCCGGCTGGCGGCCGAGCTCGAACTTTCGCTTCTTGCGGTACTGGACGCGCTTGCCACCGGTTTCGCGGCGCTTGTGGCGGGAATCACGCGAGATACCTGTCGGGCGCAGTCGTCACACGTCAGTCCTCTGCGGGAGCAGGGGAGGGGGAGGGGCCTCGCCCCGCGCGGCCGTCGGCTGCCACATGTAGATGCAGAGCACCACATATTCGAATGCTGCACAACGGGGATACAGCAGTGAATATACTGGTTGGACGGGGGGAGCGGACGCCACGTCCTGGTTCGAGCGAGGAGGAGGACCCCTCGAGCTCTCGGACCCCCCGTCACCTGCGCGCATGTCGGCGAACCGGCAGCGGCATCTCCGTTGCGCGCGCACGTCGCCCCGCTGGGGGCGGGGACGGCTCGGCCTGGCCCAAGAAAGCGCGCTTACCCATGGTCACTTCGGAGTAATTTCTGGACTGGAACTCGTGTTGTATCTCCCCAGACAGACAGCGGCGTGCCGATCGCTCGGGACCAACCAAACGCAACAAACGGCGGAGAGCGGCCGATCGGTTTCGACGGGGAATCAAAATGGTACAATGTACCTATAAAAGGTACAGGGCAACGACCTCATCATTGGACGAAATGCAGCAGGCATTTTGCCGCCAAAACCGACCAAAACCGCGCGAAAGCGGCAGTCGACAAGCGAGGCGAGCTTCAAGCGGCGACAGACCCGGCGGCGGCCATGCCTCGCGAGGAGTTCTCGGCCGACCTGCTGCAGCTCTACTATGGTGCGAGGAGCAACGCCATTAGCACACACGCGCGGGTATCCCATGTCCTCACTGTTTGCGTGAACCACAGACCGCCTCTTCCCGTACGAGCAAATGACGCGATGGCTCTCCTACGGCCAAGGTGAGCTGGCCGACACCCGTACTCAGCGGCAGGGCGACCGCAGAGACTAACAAGCGACGGCCGCTCCGACAGGGGAGAGCTTCCTGTTCCGGCGGGAGCTGTCGTTCACGCTCGAGAACGACACGTACATCCGGTACAAGGCGTTCCACAACGCCGCCGAGATGAAGGCGTCCATGGCCAAGACGCTGCCCTTCAAGATCGACATCGGCGCCGTCTTCTCCGTGTCGCCGGCGGACAAGGGCAAGGTGAGCGCGGCCGACTTTGCGCCCGAGGAGCGCGAGCTCGTGTTCGACATCGACTTGACGGACTACGACGACATCCGCACGTGCTGCGAGGGCGCCTCCATCTGCAGCAAGTGCTGGCGCTTCATGGTCGCGGCCGTCAAGGTGCTGGACGCCGCGCTGCGCGAGGACTTTGGCTTCGAGCACCTGCTCTGGGTCTACTCGGGCCGCCGTGGTATCCACTGCTGGGTCTCGGACGAGCGCGCGCGCATGCTCGAGAACGACGCGCGCTCGGCCGTCGTGCAGTTCCTGTCGCTGGTCGAGGGCAACGAGAACGCCAAGCGCAAGGTCAAGCTCCGCGAGCCTCTGCATCCGTCGCTCGAGTGCGTCCCACCGCCGGTCTGGCTGACGAGTGTGCAGCCAGCAGCATACTGACGTTGTTGTCGTTGTTGCTGCTCGTCTCTTGTGTCTTTAGCCGCGCCTATCGCATCCTGGAGCCTCTGTTCGAGGACACGATCCTCGGACCGGACGGGCAGGGCGTCTTCATGTCGGAGCAGCACTGGAGCAAGCTGCTGGACATGGTGCCGGACGAAGACCTGCGTGCGCAGCTCTCCAAGCGCTGGGCTTCCACCAGCGACAACTCGACCGCAGGCGACAAGTGGCGCGAGCTGGTTGCGGGCGTCGAAGCAGCATTGCGCAAGAGCAAGCCCGCCGGCGTAAAGCGTCCGC
Organism: Phytopythium oedochilum; assembly: GCA_023338025.1. NCBI lineage: Eukaryota > Oomycota > Peronosporomycetes > Pythiales > Pythiaceae > Phytopythium > Phytopythium oedochilum. Next base: position 2,783 of record JAADXX010000621.1, read on the forward strand.
TGAATGGCGACGCGGCCGCTGGCGGCGGCAGCAAGCGCGCCGAGCTGCGCACGTGCCTGCAGGAGATCGTGCTCGCGTATTTATACCCGCGGTTGGACGCCAACGTCTCCAAGCAGCGCAACCACTTGCTCAAGAGCCCGTTCGCCGTGCACCCCAAGACCGGACGCGTATGCGTGCCCGTGGCGTCCGAGGACATGGAGAGCTTCGACCCGTTCACAGTGCCGACGCTCGGGCAGCTGCAGGAAGAGCTCAACCAGAGCAACGGGGACGGCTCCGAGACCGGTCGGTCGCCGTCCATGGAGAGATACGTGGCGCAGTTCGAGGCGCAGCTGCTCAAGCCGCTGGACGCCGACGCGCGGCGGAAGCGGCGCGACGCCAATGAGAGCGACGCCGCGTTCAACGGCGACTGGTGATCGGCGCGACAGCCGAGCGTACGTGCACTTCGATATGCGAGTGCGCAATGTGGGAACACGTGGGGAGTGAGAGCACACCAGCACGGCAGGGGAGGAGGGAGAATGCATACTCTTTGAATGGCAGTGTCGCCTGGCCGACCTTGACCTTGGAGCCGTGGGGGTTGGTTACTGTTGATGAGCGGCGGAGCGCGCGGCTCGGAAGCGTGAGACTCGCTTCACCGGTTGCTGTCGATCAGCAGCACCGCCAAACACGTCAGTCGCATTTCTCAAGGACCCACCATATCTAGGAGAGCGCGACGCACCGCCTCGCCGACTGGCTCGAGAGTCACGCGGTCTCCGTCGGGGTTGTTGCCGATGAACCTCGACGTCCGCGGCGCCGATCCGAACGGACTGGCCACCGGCGTCGCGCCGCGGCCGGGCGTCGCTGTGTTCCCCGTAGTCACTGGCCGCTCGAGGATCTCGCGCTCCATGATCTTGCCCGAGAAAACCGCCGACGACGATGAAGGCGGCGGCGCCGAGGACGCAGCCGGGAACGGGTCTTCTCCGCGAGCAGATACGACAGGCGCGAACGACGAGGACGCTCCGACAATAGGAGTCCCGGTGAGCGGTGCGGACGCCGTGTGACGCTCGCTGATCGAGCTCACAGCTCCAACGCCCAAGGATGGCGACTCAAGAGTGCTGGCGGGCTTCGTGGGCTTCTCACTAGAGCGCTTCTTGCTGTCTGCCTTAGCGCGCATGGCCGCAGCCTTCTCCGCAAGCGACGCGTCCGTAGGACAGAGCTCGAACGCGCGGTCGAACGCGAGCGCGGCCTCTTCGAAGCGCTCGAGCGCCGACAGCGCGCACGCCTTTCGGTAGTGACCCTATTGGATGGCAAAGGCATCGGGTCAAGTCGCGGGTTTGTGGCGTCTTCGCCTCCATACGATCCTCACCTTGACCCAGGAGCCGTCCAGCTCAATGGCGGCCTTCGCGTCCTCCAGCGCGTTCTCGTACTTTTTGAAGCGGTGGTATGCTGCCGACCGGTTGCCGTAGAGGACCTGGGCGACGAGAGCATCCAGCAGCCGTGTTAGTCAGCACTCCGTCGGCGCGCGGTCGACTCGTTCACGCTCGCATACATGCGACGACGGGTCCAGTTCGATCGCCTGCGAGTAGAACCCGACCGCCTCCTTGAATTTCCGCCGCGCGAACGCGTCGTTGCCCTTGGCCTTGAGCGCTGCCGCTTGCTGCTCCGCCGACTCGGGCGCGGGCTTCTTCTCGCTCTCGGCGCCGCGCTCCTCCGCCGCCTCCAGCTCCTCCATGCGCTTCATCATCTCGTCCCAGTCCCACGTCGCCTTCTCGTTCTGCCGACGCTCCTCCTCCTCGATCTCAAAGTACTCCTCGATATCTGCGCAAGACGTGCGGTTAGCTCTGCGTCAAGGCGGTCGTAGCGCGAGCACCGAGCGTGACGAACCTTCCTCGGTCGCGTGCGGCACGACTCCGCGCTCGCTCTCCTCGACGGTCTCCTGGATCTCGCGGATGTCTTCGTCCTCGTACATCTGCACCCGGCCAGTGAGAGCGGCGTTAACGGGTCATGCTCGTTGCGGAAGAGCGTTGATGCTCGGATAGTCAGCCACCTTCTTCAGGTTGAACATCTTGTCCACGTCGGCACGCTTGTTGCTCAGCTCCTTCAGCGACGCCTCCTCCTCTCGAATGCGCACCTGCAGGTCTACACCGCCCAGCGTTGGAATGGGAAGGCAGCAGCCAGGTCGACAGACATACCACGCGGGGCTCACCCTTCTTCTTGCGGCCCGCAATCTCGACGGCGCTCGGCACCGTGCGCCACGCGTAGTACTCGTCGCCCAGATGCGCGAGCACCTCGTTCGAGCGCACGACCTTGCCCGGAATCATGGCCCGCTTGCCCAGCGGCACCATGACGGTGTGCGACAGCTTCTTCGGCAGCTCCTGCAGCGTGTCGGAGAGCGCATCGAAGCGGGCGACGCGCTCCTGCAGCGCCGCGATCTGCTCGCGCGCGCGGTCAATGCGCTGCCATCGCCGCCGAGGCACACGTCAGCACTGTGTCCGCTACGGAGCGTCCCAGAGACCGCCGCCAGCGAGAGCTGCGACTGCGCGGTCTACTCTGCAACGACAGACTGTCGGGCGGCGCGTACCTCCTTCAGGAGCCGCGCATTCGCCGCCTCCGCGACGGCTCCGAGCGCCGCGGCCATGCTGGCAATTTTGGGGTTCGCGTGGATTTGACTCGCGCGCGGAGTAAAGGTACGATGTACACTAAATAGTGTACATAGTACCGGTTTTGAATAGCACATACTTTACGTAACCGGTACAGTGTACATTATTTAGAGTACGTCGTACCTCTACGCTGTCAAGGGACGACTGTATAAGTCACAGGCGACTCAAACTCATTCGGCAGGAACTCCACGAGCTTCCTGGATATGTGGCGTCGCTCAATCGCCCGCCCGCTTGCGCGCCTGCACGCCCGACGCGCATCCAACGCTACGCCTGCCATGTTCGCTGCCCGCGATCTCTCGAGCGCCTCGGCGGCTCCGCGCGCGGCAGTCTGCGTGATCGGCAACGAGGTGCTCACGGGGAAGGTACGCCGCCACGCGACCCGCTGTTTGTTTGCTCGAAGCGGCTTGACCTCGCTGTTTGCTGACGGTTTGGGGCCGCCATCGCAGACGCAGGACACCAACTCGCACTTCATCGCTGAGCTCATGTTCCGCCGAGGCATCGACCTCGTGCGCGTCGTGGTGATCCCCGACGAGATGGATGTACGTCGTTCGAGCCGCTCGATGCGGAGTCGCGCTCTGAGTATGTGGCTGCGTGCCGTAGGTCATTGCGTCGGTGGTCAAGGAGTTATCGGACCTCGTCGGCTCCACTGGCTACGTGTTCACCACGGGCGGCATCGGTCCTACGCACGATGACATTACGTACGAGGGAGTAGTAAGTCCGAGCTCTGTCTTCCACCTGTCTTTCTGTATGGCGAAGGGGACGAGTCCTTTTGACCACCTCTTGCTCTCTGGTCGCCAATAGGCGAAGGCGTTCGGCCGGGGCGTCGCCCTTCACGAGCCGACGCTCAATGGTTTGCGCGAGGCGATGGCTAAGCGCGGGCGAGGCGAGGTCAACGAGGATCGCAAGCGGATGGCCATTCTCCCCGAGGGATGCGAGACGCTGTCGACCTCGACGTGGGTGCCGATTGCGGTCGTGCACAACGTGTACGTCCTTCCGGGGATCCCGTCCATGGTGCGCGAAATGCTCACATTCAACGAGGAGCACTTTGTCGGCGTCCCGATCCATCGCGCTATTGTACGTTCGCCACGATTTCTTGCCTTGTCGGACGCCGAAATTAGCTCACACACTGCTTCACCAACGCCTCCTTGCCAATGTGCTGCCCAGGTTGCCACGACCAAGCTCGAAGGGGACATCGCTGCGCCGCTCACTTCGGTCCAGAAGGCCCACCCGAACATCTCTATCGGAAGCTACCTGAACCTGACGGACGAGAAGACGGGAAAGAAGGACGAGAGCTACAACACGCGGCTGACCATCGAAGGCCGCGACGCCGAGGAGGTCGAGCACGTCGCCAACGAGCTCGTCGCGCTCTTCGACGCCTTCCGCTTCGAGCTCAGTGACTAAAAGTTGAAGCGAGTGATTTTGTGGACCACTTCATTTGATCCATTACGCAATCATGACTGAGTGAACGTAGGGCTGCGTAAACAAACGATATCATTTTACCTACCCCTGACGCATAAACGGTCCTTTTTCATGTATTTAACTCCATATTTCTCACAACAGGGTGCGATTTCAGTTTGTTTCAAAACCGTCGATATAGTGAAGTTACAATAAACACTGAAGTCATACCTATTCGGTATCAAAACACGATGTATTCGCCGTAAAAACACTGCATCGACATCAATCCACAGCGTGACAAGCAAAATGCTCCACTCTGCTCGACGCCACCTCGGATTCTCGGCTTTGCTCCGTCGCGCGCCTTCTCCGCCGTCGCGCAGTCTCCAGTTCTCCATGTCGGCCGCCCACGAAACTCCGAGCGCCGCGGCGGCTCCGCGCGCTGCCGTCTGCGTTGTCGGCAACGAGGTGCTCACGGGGAAGGTGCGCGAGGAAACGAACCGATCGGGTGCTTGAAGCCACGCCAGATGCTGCTCACCGCCGTGCTCCTGGCTGTACACCAGACGCAAGACACCAACTCGCACTTCATCGCCAAGCTCATGTTCCGCCGAGGCGTCGACCTCATTCGCGTTGTGGTGATCCCCGACGAGATGGACGTAAGGCGGTGCTTGATTCGATCGAGACACGTTTGCTCGTACTTCAAAGTACTGGTATGTGACGCCCATTGCGCTCGGTGAATGTGGCGGCACAGGTCATCTCGTCGACAGTCAAGGAGCTTTCGGATCTCGTGGGCCCCACGGGGTACGTGTTCACCACGGGCGGTATCGGTCCGACACATGACGACATCACGTACGAAGGAGTGGTGAGTGACAGGCGAAGAAGGATCGGAGTGGTGCTAGTGGCTTTCGCGGACTGATTCGTTGCTATTGGCGACAGGCTAAAGCCTTCGGACGGGGCCTAGAGCTGCACGAGCCGACCATTGAGGCTCTGCGTGAGTATGGCGCGAGGGTCTACAATCGCCACGAGGTGAACGATGACGTCAAGCGGATGGCCCTTCTCCCCGAGGGATGCAAAGTTCTCAAGACGGCGACGTGGGTGCCTCTTGCGGTCATGCACAACGTGTACGTCCTTCCGGGGATCCCGTCCATGGTGCGCGAGATGCTCACATTCAACGAGGAGCACTTCGTCGGCGTCCCGATCCATCGCGCCATCGTACGCTACTCCATTCTGAGTCTTCGTTCTCTAGTTGGCCTCGTTTGCTGACCCATGCGTGCATCTACTCTTTGGATTCAACGACTACACAGGTGAGCACGCTCAAGATTGAGGCAGACATCGCCGCGCCGCTCAAGGCCGTGCAGAAAGCGCACCCGGGCGTGGCTATCGGCAGCTACATCAATCTGTCGGATGAGAAAACGGGCGTCAAGGACGAGAGCTACAACACGCGCATGACAGTCGAAGGCCGCAACGGCGAGGAGGTCGAGCAAATCGCCCAAGAGCTCATTACCCGCTTCGAGGGTAAGCGCTTCGATGCGAGCGCTCTCTAGGTGGAGAGGGAGGAAGAGAGACAGATGCAGCACACCGACATCAGGGGATCGTGCAGCTTTCGAAGACGCATCAACTAGGTCTGCATGGGTTGCACTGGTTATTACGCACTGTTGTTGTCGGTCATAATGCAAACCTAAGCTGTTCAAAGCGACGAGAGTCTCGCCATTACGAAAGAACGAGCCCATGGCCCCGGCTGATCGTGAACGAGCTGCTCTCGTCGGCGCAGTTTTGATGCATCTGGCAGTGATTGCCCTTGCGAACGGACCGCGTGCATCCCTCGACCTCACATCGGCGCCCGCCTCCATGCGAGATGCAAAATCCGTTTCCACGGTCCTTCTTCTTGCACCCCTCCATGACGCATCGCCGGATGCCGCCGTGCAGGTAGCACAGCCCGAGCCGCTGGGTGCCCTTGGTGCAGCCTGGCACCCGGCACTTCTTTCCTCCGCCATGAGCGCGGCAAAGCCCTCCGCCCTGCGAGCTTTTGTCGCACCCTTCCATCTGGCAGCGAGCCCCACCGCCGTGGGTCTTGCACCGATTATTCGACTGTGCTCGCCGCACACACCCGTCGACAACGCACTGCTTTGCTCTTCTTGGCGCCTTGCGGCTTGAAGAAGTCGACGACGCGGACGCTGTAGACGCTGTGGACGCCATCGATGCCGTCGAAGCCGTCGAGATTGTGCGTAGCGCGGAGGGCGGGCCTGGGAGCGACGCGGCGAGTACCTGGCCGTTCTTGACAAACGCCGGGCTTCCAATGAACAGTGGTGGTCCTGGCAGAAAGAAGCTGAGGGGCAGTGGGTTCACACGGCCCAGAGTCGGTGAAAGCATTGTCGGCGTCGCTGCGGCCGGCTGCGGTCGCAGGGATGAGCGCGCAGACCGCTGGCCGCTCTCGACGAGATCCTCCCACGTCTCGCGGAGGAACGAGTCCATGACGGGCGAGAGGTCCGGCACCCCCTCGCCTTCTGGCTTTGCACCGGCGTTGGTGTCCAGGCTGCTGGGAGTCTCCTGCTTGATAAATGGCTCGTTTGGCACCGGCGCGGCCGCGAATCCGTTCGCGAACGACGTGCGACCGCCGATCCGGATCTTGAGGCCGGGGGAGAAGCTCGTGCGGCTACTGCCACCGAGAGCGCTGGGCACGAGCGGGGCGGGCGAGTCGGTATCTTGGGCAGAGAAACTGTCCGCGATGGCCGCCGCACTGAGATCCATGCTATCGTTCGACTCGCGCCGGTACGCGTTGATGGGGTGGGGCGACATCATGGACGGGGAACTGGGCGTGTCCAGCATCATCATGGTGCTCTCGATGTCGAAGTCGTCCAGGAGGTCGATCGACGCCGGCAGGTTGAGCACATCGTTGATGCTGAATGCCGATGATGCTAACGGCGCCGCTGACGACGGTGATGGCTCCGAGTCCATCGTCGTGGAGCCCGGCGGGAAGAAGAAAGAGGCGCGCGGCTAGGAGGGGCGGGCGAACGGCGAGCGAGTGCTTGAGACGGTTGCGGATCGAGAATGTCTGCCCCTCCCGTGCCAACGCGCCTGCCCACCGCGTTGCTCAGTCAGAAGCTCGGCCCATTGGTCCGGGTGTGCCTCGGCGCGCGAGGAGGACGGCGGGCCATCTGCACTTGCGGCCGTTCGTTCCTCTCATTCTGACCGACGAGGTCAGGACTTCAACTGTATCATCCAATCAGAGCGAGGTGTTGCTCATTTTCGCCAATCCCGTGCCTGATTTCTCAAATAAGTTTAGTTGTCGTCTCGACAATCACACGTCGACGATTGATGTGAACTTTGCACGACACTTACAGTACTGGATCGTCGAATTCCCTATTTTTCGCTCGCTTTCTCTATTTTTCTCAGCTTCCTCGTCGTTCCCCCCCCCTCTTCTGGCTCGGAAAGACGGGAAAGCCGAGCAGCAAGATCGAGTGAAGCGCGTGGAGCCCGATCTGGAGCCCGATGAGCACGCGCAGCGACAACGGAGAGCCGAGCGCCGGCGGCCACCACAGCCGCAGCAGCAGCACAGCCAGCAGCGGCCACCTTGGCGCGCCGCAGCCGCCGGCCGCGTTCCCTAGCACCGCGAGCGTCGGCAGCAGCAGCGGTACGGCCAGCTTGAGGCCCGATAGTCGCCAGCGCTGACGCTAACGGCTACTGGTGGCGCGACAGGCCGCTTCTCGCCGACCGAGCTCGTGACGCCCGAGGTCACACACAGCGCGAACCCGCTGCACCAGCTGCTGCAGCAGCGCCCGGTGCCGCCGCCGCCGCCGCAGATGCAGCCCATCAGCGCGCAGCAGCAGTCGTTCTTGCAGCAGTTCCTGTCGCCGGCCAACAACATGCCCATGAACAACTTCCTGCGTCCGCAGCCGCCCGTGCCGCCGCCCGCGAGCGCCGCGCCGCCCGCCGCGCTCTTGGCGGCCAACATGCCGTTCTTTTCGCAGAACAACAACCAGTTCCCGCCCCCGCGGAGAGGGCCGTCGCCCCCGCCGTACCCATCCCCGTTCCAGGCCGTGCCCCCGGCTGGGTTCCCGTCAGCGCCGCGTAGCGTCAGCGTCACGTCGGTCGATGGTAGCCGCAGCAACGGCGCAGGGGGCTCCGCCGTCAGCTCCTTGTCCGGGAGCCCGCGGCAGTCGTCGCAGATCAGGGCAAGCACGGTGCCGCCCGGAACGCCCATTTTCGGCGAGCACTTTGAGATCCAGCCGCGTGGGGAGACGGACCCGAGCGAGAGCCGGTCGCTGGAGGTCATGCCGATCACGCTGTACAATTCGGAGCGCACGTCGCAGCTGGGGAACCTCATTTCGGTGAACAACCACTTCATCTCGTACCCGATCCGCAACGGCCTGATCCGCGTGATCAGCCAGAGCTCGGTGGATCGCTTGCTGCTGCGCAAGCACGAGCACCACGCCGTGACGGAGCTCGCGTTCTTCAACAGCAAGTCGGACCTGCTGCTCAGTGCGGGCACCGACCACCACATCGCGATCTGGGGGATTGTCAACGACCCGATGAGTCGCGAGCTGCTGAAGCTCGTGCCGACGCCTGCGCAGCGTGTGAAGTGGCACCCAACGGACTCGAACAAGATCGCCATCGCCAACGGAAGCGTGGTATTTATCGCCGACCTGACAAGTGTCAACGCTGACGGCGAAGGGGCCGAGAATCTGTACGACATCAGCGTCGTTTGCGGACAGACGTCGGGCCAGATCAACGACGTCACATTTTCTCCTGCGGGCGACGCGGTGGTGACCGCCGGGAGCGACGGCTTTGTTCACATCTATCGCACCCACGCCCGGCAACCTGGCCAACCCGCCGAGTTCATCCATCGGTTCGACCCGTTTGAAGGAGCGACCGTGAACAGCATCCATTTTTTCAGCGGCAACTTTTCGAACCAACCCGGTCTTCTGATCGGTGGTGAGGGCAACACGCGGCTGTCGTTGTGGAATGCGCCGTTGACCGAGAACACCCAACCTGCTGCCTACCAGTCGGTGAAGATCGTTGGACCTTCGACTGCATCGGATGCGACGGTGATTCACGAGACGCTCTTCGACCCTACGAACCAATTCCTGTTCGTCGCGGATCGTGCCAACCCGCAGGTGTACGCTTTCCACCTGGCGCCGAGTGAAAACACACGGACTCCTCGGCGCTTCGACAATATGACCGAGTTCACGCTGGCGTATCCTGTACTGTCGATGGGAATTCTGAACCGACTCCATGGTCAGTCGGCTCGTGCTGGAGAGGATGGCGACGCTCTGGCTGCAGAATCCACGCTCAACTTCTCCATGCAGCTGTACTGCCTTCAGACCCAAGCGATTCAGCGGTATCATGTAAGTGCGAGTGACTGCTACATCCCGCTGTCGAGACAGCAAGCGGGCAGCTCTATTGAGGATGAGCTTCCGTCTATCGAGAGGTCGGTGAGCGCCGGGCAGACTGTTGGTGCTGTGACCACAGAAGGCGAAAGCGGAGAGATGTCGTTTCAGTCGGCCGCAGAGTCGCCGCGTGCTACTGGAGCTGCCTCGTCCCCGGAAACCGAGATTGATGTCCAGACCACGCCTCAAGACATTGAAGGATCGGATAACGACGAAGATGCGCAGCGCCTCAGCTTCCGTGGAAGTGCGGTCGGGAGCTCGCGCGCTTCTGCTCCTTCGTCGCCAGCTCGGAGCATCCCTCGCCCGCCTCAGTTGTCCGTTCCCGGCGACGATGCGCTCGCTAGTGACGACGGCGCGCTGCCAAACATCCCGCCGTATACTCGCTCGTCGCCTTCGTCTTCTGTTCGGGCGTTCCAAGATGAAGCCTCGGTCCAGTACGAGCCGTCAATCGACGACTTGGCGAGTGAAACGCAGCAGCAGCCGCTGCTCGCGTATCTGCGTCGTATGGAAGCGAGTCAGCTCCAGCGCGATGAGCAGATGCGTGAGCAGATGCAGACGCTCATGGGCAATCTCGGCAACCACCTGACGACGCAGGTATCGCTTCAAGTTGAGAAGTCGGTGCAGAAGCAACTACAGACTGTGCTGGTTCCTGCCATGGGCCGCATTGTTTTGCACACGATGGAGCACAACTTCATGAAGCCCGTGCAGAACGGGTTCCAGCACGTGATTACCGAGAAGCTGATCCCTCAGATGGAGCTGAAGCTCAACGAGTCTCTCCTGAGCGCACTTCCGGAGCAGATGGGGAACAGAGTGGACGAGATGGTGCAGCGGGTCGTTGACGACGTGCGCCAGCCCGTGCGCGAGTCGTTCCGGGAGTGTTTCCAGGACATCATCATTCCATCCTTCCAAGCCGCGACGCAGAAGATGTTCGAGCAGATCAACGACACGTTTGTGAAGGGAACGCGTAGCGCCTTCGAGGGCAGCGGTCAGAGCAAGAGCAACGCCCAGGTGTTGAGCCAACTGAAGGAGCTCTCAAGCATTGTGGGAGATCTGTCGAAGCAAGTCGAGGCCCTGAGCGAGGCCGTTGCCAGTGGTACTGGCGGTGCTGCAGGTGCAGCCAACGGGCCTTCGAGCTCGCCCGAGGAGCTGGAGTTCGAAGCTCAGAAGAGTGCCGTGTCTGAGTACCTGGCGCGTGGGGATTTTGAGGAAGCGTTCAAGGTGGCGCTAGGCGCGCAGAACGTCAAGTTGGTGGCGTTTGCGTGCCAGCAGTGTGATGCTCGCGCCGTGCTGTGCTCGCGGCCGCCCAAGCTCTCGCAGATGGTCATCCTGTGCCTGGTGCAGCAGCTTGGCGCAGACTTGGCAGACGACTTGCAGACGAAGCTCAACTGGCTCCGCGAGTCGCTTCTCGTAATGGATGTTCGAGACCAGAGCATCGCTGGGTTCGTCACGAGTGTGCTCCAGGAGCTGCAGAGCGCACTGAACAGCGTGCCGGCCGAAAGCCGCGACTCGCAGTACACGCTGCTGCACCACATTCTGAACTCGATGCTGAGCTCGGCTTGATGCTGTGAGTGGTCAGACACTCGCACGGACGTGCATGTGGCATGCAGGCATTAGCGATACACCAAGTAATAAAGCAGCCATCGGTGTCGGAAACCCAAGGCCCGCGAGTTGAGTGCGACGGATTCAGTGCCTTGACGGCCGCGTGCTCCTCCGGTCGTTCGAGAGCCACTTGTAGAACGGCGCGCGTATCCTCGTGGGTCACGTCCTCCGACTTCTGCATCTTCAGATTCGTCTTCTTCTCCTCATCCGCCACCTCCTCGACCGTGGGCTTGCCGTCCTTGCCGTCGTCGTCGTCTGTCAGCTTCTGCTCCGTGTTCTTGACGTGAAGCTCGTTGGAGGAGGTCAGACCAACTACATCACGAAGGTGTACGTCTATCTCAGCATTGGCTGCTCGCTGATAGTTTTGGCTCGCTCTGCCACCGTCGCGATTGTCGGACTGCGTGCGTCTCGGCATTGGTTCGACTCCATGACGGGCTCGCTGCTGAACGTTCCTCTCCGCTTCCTCGACGCCAACCCGATCGGTCGTATCGTGAACCGCTACGGTGACGACATGTACTGCGGTACATGACGAACTTCCTCGGGTTCCTCATCTTCCCGCTCGTCTGGATGTACGGCAAGATGGGCAACTTTTACCTGACGCCTTCCCGCGAGATCTCGCGTCTGTGGAAGATCTCGTCATCCCCCGTGCTCCGCCACGTAACACAGTCTGAAGAGGGCGTGGCGGTGATCCGCGCCTTCAGACCCGAGGCGGTGCAGCGCATGGTCGTCGAGAACTTCCAGCGCAACAATGTCAATAGCACTGTCTCGTTCGCTGAGACGGTCACGTCCCAATGGTTCCAAGTGCGCACGCAGCTTCTTGGATGCTGCTCGTCGTGTCTGCGCTCGTCTACTTCGCGTACGTACCTATCGCCCGGTCTGGTGGGTCTCGCATTCTCGTGCGCTCTGGGTGTGGACGGCAGTCTGCCGAGTTTGGTGCGGTCGTGGTCGTGGGTGGAGATTTAGATGGTGAGTCCCGAGCGTATTCTCGAGTACGTTGCTATCCCAGCGGAAGGAAGCAAGAAGGCGCTCATCATTCAGCCCACTGAAGAGTGGCCCCGACAAGGAACCGTCTCGTTCGAGGACGTGGTCTTCAGCTACAAACCGAGTGGTCCAGCTGTACTCCAGGGTCTCTCGTTCGACCTTCGCAACTACGAAAAGGTCAGCATCGTCGGACGCACGGGAGCCGGCAAGTCCAGCCTCGCCACGGCGCTGTTCCGCATCAACGAGCTCGCCGCGGGCCGCATCACGATCGACGGCGTCGGCATCTCGACCATGCCGCTGCGCTCTCTGTGCTCGCACCTGTCGATCATCTCGCAGTCGCCCGTGCTGTTCAAGGGGACGCTCCGGTCCTACGTGGACCCGTTCGACGAGTTCACGGACGCAGACATCTGGGACGCGTTCGACAAGGTCGACATGAAGCAGCAGGTGGGCGAGCTGGACAACAAAGCTGGTGCACGAGCTGAGCGAGAACGGCGAGAACTTCAGCGTTGGTGAGCGGCAGATGCTGTGCATGGCGCGCGCTGCTGACCAAGAGCCGCATCGTGGTGATGGACGAGGCGACGGCGTCGATCGACCACGCGACGGAGAAGAAGCTGCAGGAGATGATCGAGCGCGACTTCCGGGACGCGACGGTGCTTGAGTCGGACCGCATCATGGTGCTGAGCGACGGCAAGGTGGTCGAGTTCGACTCTCCGCGGGAGCTCGTGAAGCACCGAGACGCCGTGTTCTACCAGCTCGCGAAGGAGGCCGGATACCTCGATCAGCTGCTGTAAATGTAGAAAAGTGTGGTCTTTGAGGGTGAGCCAACCCTCTCCAATGCTCTGCATAAACGAAATTCCGCACCCCGCAGCCTCGACAGTAGAACGCAGTACTTACCGACTTGTCTGGGTTTTGCTGATAGTGAGGCGAGGGACGAGAAGAGAATGCCGACGAGCGAGGAGAATGGGGGCGAGGACGATGGTAGGACGCGGGTGATGCGCTGAGCGGCGTTGACGACACAGCGACTGCTCACTTCCCGGCCATCTGCGCTGGACGTCTCGCTCGGGGCCAGGAGGCCACGAACGGCGAATGATCAGGAGGCTGATCGCTTGTAGATGGTGGAGGGCCTTGAGGCCGCGTACTCGTCGACGATGGAGGGTGCTCCACCGAGGCCGGTAGAAGTTGCGCCACCTGGGCAAATCGACGAGTGGCTCGAGCAGTGACGGCGGCGGCCGCGCAGGGTGAGGCAGTTGGTAATGCACACAAGCTTTCTCACCCAAAATCGACGTGGTGAAGCCGGGGAGGCGGTTGGCTCGAGATGTAGCTCCTTTTCGACCCTCGGTCATTTGTATCAGGGCAATTGACTCACCCGCTGGGTCAGCTCCGTTCGGTGAAGAACGAGTATGGAGGGCGCTCTGGCCGGCGCGTGTCGACCGTCCAAAGCAGATAGCAGTAAAACACCAATGTACTGCAATGCAATGCGACGGCGCATTGCAGCGCGATGGCGAGGCAAATCGTGAAGTGCGGGCGGAGGCAGTTCACTTGGTGTTTGTAAGCACAGAGCAAGCGACGCGTGAGATTACTCCTATAAAACCGGTCTATTATTTCATAAGCCTATTAAAGATTAAAACTGGTTACCGGATTTAAGAAAAATAACTAATGTTAATTAAATTCTTACATGAATTAACTTTTATTGAATCCTGATTTGTCACAAATATTCTGACTATATAAGGATTTACAAGGTTTATCTGGTAAAAGTTAAATTGAATGTTGTAAACACGTCATTACTATTTTCGAAAAAGATACTATTTGAACGTTGTCAACCCCGACAATCCGAATCTCTATAAAAGTTAACCCGTTCGCGAACGTCTTCGGTTTGTATATTATACAAACTCAAGTGATTGTGATTTTAAGCGTTCCGAATTGGATAGTTTGGAAAATAACTTCACACTTTGTTGGTGCAACACCTATCAAACAGTTGTACATCATGCAAAAATATTTTCCTAATCCTTCCAAAACATATCGTTTGGTAGATAACGGTACTGTATAAAATAGTGGCCTGTTGAAGAACTGCAGAATGTGAAAAAATACCGTTCTATGGCTGACATATGCTAAAGTTAGTTGGACATAGGCCAAACGTTCCAAAAAGACTACTTTGTTCGTGATCGGGGTAATTAACAATTTATCATTGTTTCATCAAAAGTCACCAAAAGGCTTATTCCTGTGAGAAGTTTTTCGAATACACAAGAAACAAAAATGATAAAAGATTGCACAATTATAATTGGTAGTGGTGGACACCATCGAGGGGGGAAACTTATCTATGTAAATATAAGATGGTTCGATTCAGAAACAAATTGCGATTGAATATATGTTGTTGCAAGTAAAACTTCATCTACATTACAGCTTTATTCTTGTATTCGTGATAAAAAACTCGTATGTATCGTAAATACTATAAAAGTAGTGAAATAGGTTTATCAATATTTTTAGATCAAAATGAAAAAGATTGGGTGAAAATACGTATGGGGTAGCGCACCAACTTGTACTTGAAACTATCCATTCTAGATGCGTTTAATGTATAATTAAGTATTGGATATAAGTAGAAGCAAGCGAAATGATCGTGCCTTTAAAATTTTAGGTGAACACGATCAAAAATGAAAAAAGTTGTGAGAAAAAAACTCTTGATGCTGTCCGGATCTGTCAAATCGTCTAGCAATCGTATCGG
>JAADXX010000622.1:0-17491 GCA_023338025.1 Phytopythium oedochilum
GCACGGACGGCGAGCGAAGGTGCGCTAACCATGCGAAGATATCTTTAGCTTACCAGCACTGCACACCGTGGCACAACGCATCCTAACCGGATCGACAATGTCAGATACTGACCCCAACCGTTCCTGGCACGGCTGGCATGGCGTCGCGCGGGTTAGGAACGGCCCTGAGGAAGCGTTTCACGCTACCTGAACCGAACGGTTTTACCTAGGGGTTTGTATACCCCTAAACGAATGTACGGAACACTAGTTTCTTGGTAAAATGGAGACTGAATGATATTTTGTGTGTCTGTTTCCTACTCTCTACACTAGCCTCGGGATGGGTGGTTCCGAAGCTATGTATCAACTTTGAGGGTCCTAAAGATGCATCAAACTCGCTAACCTAATATGGATAAGAAAGGAGATACCTCAAGGTACTTCTTGGGGTCGTGCAGACCACTCAACCTCCAGCCGTACTTAGCTGGAGGGCATGCCACCCGTAGGTGCGGGGTCCCGAAGTGCGGCGCACTTACCGGGAGTGCCCATAACCGTGTAACCCCGTTACATTCAAGGCGAACGCCAGATCAAGTACGCTGATGTGGTGTCTGGTGGCGAGGGCATGACAATGGTGGTCCGGCTCTCTGGTGGCCCGAGCGCACAGATCTTTCCGCCAATGATGATCTTTATGAATGCATACGGGAATTACCCGATCCGTGGCGTGCCAGACGAGACGCCAGGAGTCTGCTATCGTTCAAGTAAGAAGGGCTGGATGACCCAGCGACTCTTTTGCGAGTATCTTGCGGAGAGACGAGCGATCCGAGCTGATGTGCGTGGGCGGACCAAGATGATCTTTCTGGACAACTGCTCGGGCCACTTGGACGCCGACGAATGCCGAGAAGAGCTGGACAACATCAAGGCAGACCTCAAGTTTTTTCCTGCCAAACGCCACTGATTTGTGCCAGCCAGCTGACTCATTTATCATCGCGAAAATCAAGGACGTGTGGCGGCGAAAGTGGAACGAGAAGAAGATTGATCTAATCACGGACGGCAACTGGCAGGACAAGGTTCGTAAGGACGGCTCGTGGTCCGGGAAGCTGCAGAATCCTGGCAAGCGGTTCTTTCTGCAGCTCGCAGCCGAGGCAGCGCGAGAGATCAACGCTCAGCGAGACGAAAACGGGATGCCGTACGCGAGGAAGGCCATGATGCGGTGCGGGATGTCGCTCGGAATCGACGGGAAGTGGTCTGTGAAGCAGCTTTACGGCCACCTGCAGAAGATTGTGTGCAAGTATCCTGCGCATTTCGCTGGCGAACGCGTGCCAAAGCCAACACCTGCAACATAGGTGCTTACCGAAGTGACTCTGCACATACTATTTTGGACAACCTAAACTAGTCTGTCACCATTATTTGTCTGGGTATATCTGAGTCAGACTATTTTGTGTTTCAAAAAGTGAAACTGGTTACACAAATAAGTCTGGGTCAGACCAATTACCGTACATACTGTAGCTTTAATAGAATGTATTTGCATAGCCCTGGTGACAGGCCGAAGGTCAACAAGCGTGACATGCCTGTCGCCGCCGACCGACCTGGATGGCCGCCTCCGCCCGACCACGATGGACTCTGTATGTGGGTGACTTGCAGGCACTCTGGATACACCCACTCGGAGAGTGGGACTTAGGTATTAGATCCCCTGGGTGTTTCCCCTGTCAGCCTGGAAAGCCCGAGCAATAGCGAAGCCCGAGCTCTAATTTCAATCCACTTTTATTATTTCCAGCAAAGCCACATACCACTTGAGACCTCTCTGCGAGCCAAGTGTTGTCAAGCGAGGATTCCGTGTCTGCCGCTACTGCCATGACGTACTCCTGCACTATTCCGACCAAGTCGAACCCCGAAGCACATACCAGACCGCAGAGATACGATCCACACACACACACACCTGATAAACTGTCGATGGTACAACGAAGCCCGTGAGAACTGCCGTGTTCTTCCACATGATGAAGCGATCCATGAGTGGGAGCACCGCAGTAGGCAGATGATGGTGACATCCTTTTGCAAAAGCGCTCTGCACCACCTGCATCAAGTGACTCCACTGTGTAAATAAGCTTTACTGCCAGCTCTGACAAGAAGCACCAGAAGCAAATTGAACATTTCTACACACCGTTATTCTCGGACTCGAAGCGATCGGTGTAACGAGGCGATACCCGTCACGTTTGTAGATACTTTAGGTACGAGTGTCATTTGTAGGTGGGATTTCGTAGGGCCAGTACATTTGTAGATAGGTTAGGGCACACGTCGGGTCCTCCCGATGTGGTGTCGTGTTGGCATTCGCTAATTATGGGGACGCAGCCCCTTATCGACCAATCAGATCGTAGTATTGCATTTAGAATAGAACCAGTTTAACGGAGAGCCCCGTTCAGGGTAGAAATCCATTCAGAATTGAAAACACCCCCAAGTTGGCAGATCTCAGCCGCCTAAGACTCTCCACTTCCTCACCAAGCACCGTGCAAGAAGGTAACGTACTCTTGGATGTTACGGAGTTCGAACGCCTCTTGATCGAGTTCCTAGCGAAAATAAATTCTCCCTGCAACTCTGGTCGAGAAAGCGTCGACAAAGTGCTCGTTCAAGTTCCTGAACAGCGCAAGTGTCAGAGCAATGCCAGATCGACACGCGCTCGGATATTGCATCTTGGAAGAGTACAGTATGGCCGGTGCCCGATCAAGTCGGGACGCGGTTCTTGCTTGACACCGAAGTACGGGCGGGCGTGTCAACTAGCTATCGGACTGTTGAAACGCGGCGCTTCCCTGCCAGGAAGCATACGACACTCGGAGCGCTTGCGCGGGACTGGGGTTTTCACAGATTGATCTGTATTCTTAGATCTCGCCCCGGTCACACTCGGGGCGAATATGGACATACCCCAGACTATTACAAGCCTGGTCGGGAGGGAATCTTCCCTCCCGTCGAACCCCTGTCGGGCTCGAGAGCCCGAAACGCATCCACTCCCTCAAGCACATCTATGTGCGTGCCTGGGACCGCCAAGGGTAGGATCCATCTGTCTCCTCCCTCATGACGCCGCGCGCGCACGAAGTGCGCCACTTGCATACTATCTGGTGCACCGGGCGAGCACGACACGGACGTATGGCAAAATGTAGCAAAGATGCATCTCCTTGGATGCCACCTCGATCTCTTCGACACTGTTTTGAACTTATATGGTCTCTTCCCAACAACCTCCCGACATGACGGCATCGCAATTGCACAACAGTTGGAAAGCATCACTGAGGCCACCATTCGCGAGGGCTGGCTAATCGGGGCGATCGTCACGGACAATGCTAGTCAATGTGGCAAGGCTCGCCAGAAATTGATACCTCGGTGGATTAAGATGATTTTCTTGCATTGCTTCGCCCACGGCATCAACAACTTGGTGAAGGTGGTGTTGCAAACATCATTCAGCAGCATCATATAATGGCATTGGCTGTGACGACGGCACTCAACGCGTCGTCTTCAATTTGGCTGCCAGTTGGTTTAAAAAGGGGGTAATTGCCACGTATGACACGCCCCTCAGCTTTATCACCCTGTGCGCAACGTGGTGGAACAACATGCAATGATGCTTTGCCTCGCTGTTGCGTGTAAAATCGGTGCTAATCGCGTTCACCGCGAAACCCCGAGATGCTACCGATTTCCTAAAGGCAGCACTGGCATTCCACTCGACGCAAGCAACGAGGAGGACATGTTCATCTGGGAGGATCTTGCTGCCGCTGAGAAGGTTGTTCATCCTCTCGCATACGCATCCTACAAACTAGAGCGAGACGAGAACTCGCTGACCTACGTTATAACATGCTATCGAGACATATATCAAGGTTCCTCCACCAACTTGCAGTACCTCCAGCTATATTCACTGATCGAGCATCGTTGGAGGCAGTGTGAGCAGCCACTTATGCTGCTCACGTTGTTTCTCCACCCAATGCACGCTTCTTGCCAGAGCCTTGGTGAAGGACACCGATAGCGCGCTCATATTTGAGCGTATATGGAGCTATGTCATCTATGACTACCGACAATTCGTTGATGAGGACACTACGGGCCTACGTGCCGGCATTGTGCTCTGGTATAAAAGCGAATACGTGAACGATACTGTGGGGTTGCGCGCTATAGGAAAATCCCGAATCGCCACTCACACAAACGCCCGCGATTGGCTGACGGAGGGGTTACCCCGGTAGGTGAGGAAAGTCACGTTGTATACCCGCCGATGTGGTGGACACCGAGTCACGACCCCGTCGCAGTGATGTCCACGTAGTCGTAGAAGATCTGGGGGGAGGGTGGCGCAGCGTAGAAACACTTCACTCTACGGCCGATGATGTGTGCGACCCGATGATCACTTGGATGATCGTGGTATCGCCCTGCCAATGTAGCTCAGGGCGGTAACCAATAGTAGAACCAAAACCTTTATTGACACCTTAGCGCTCCCCTTGAGCGCGGGACTTGAGTGAGAAGCGAAGAGAAAGCTCAAAGAAGGTAAAGACTTGAGTACTCCGAGGTAAATTCACGACTGAGACCTTCCTAGCCACTCACTCACTCCTGCTCTGCCAGCCACTCAAATCTATCTGCCCAACCTTTACCTATCGCAGATTGCCCGAACTAGCTCCTCCGCACAATAGGACGACCTCTCATGACCCATCATCTATCGCTGTTGATGATCATCGATCGTTGTTGACGATCGTAGCTGACGATCATCGATCGTGGATCTCGATCCTCGATCTTGGGTGTCAGTCGTTGATCTTGAGTGTCAGTCGTCGATCTTGAGTGTCAGTCGTCGATCGTGTATACAACTGAGTAAGCCAGAAATGACATCGACTGGCTTGATCGTCGATCGTAGCAGTGTCGTTGATCGTAGTGGAGACTCGTTGATCATAACGAGGATCGTAAGCCCCAGTGAGGGTTGCTGGTCGTGGTAGGGTCATGGGGCCTAATGGTCATGATCAGCTTCCTTGATCGTAGCAAAGTCGACGATCGCAGTAGAGAGGGTCAATCACAACGATCGAAGATCGTTGTGAGCACCGTCAATTGTAATGGTGTTCCTCGATCGTCACGAGGATGATCTTCGGCTTCGATCTTCGGCACTTGGCGCGTGGACGAACCGGTCCGATCGTGCTCTTTGATCTTGCGGTCTTGCAATGTACCCCGGGTACGGTTACACCGTAAGTTGGTACCATGTGCTGCGTCTTGTCCCTTCCTCCACTGGTGGGATGTTTGTGCTTGACCGCTTTGCCACACAGACCCACACCGTCTTAGCGTCACACGGGTTGGTGGACTGCTTGGGCATATACTAAAAAAAACCCTGCGATTGCACTTGGTGTATTAGAGTCTCAATGCATATAAACTTACCGGTTTGGTCAGAGTTGTAGACCTTGCGCACGCCGAGCTCCAGCATTTTCGATCGGACAGCTTCGCCAAAAGTAACAACGATCTCGTGGGCGTGCTCGAGGGCGATCTGTCCTTGGCGTGTTCGAGCACGAAGGCTGAGCTGGTAGCGCATCAGGAGGCCGCTCTGCCTTTGCCATGAGGCGCGAAGTCCAGCGATGCCGTGCTCGTCGGCCACGTCCAGCGCCTTCATACGAAGTATCCGCCCGCTGACAAGAACACCGTCTTTCCGAAGCAAGTTGACTCACGTGACGATGTCCTTCTCCGCTGAGGCGGAGAGGAGCGTGGCCACACCGACCTTAAGCACATACTTCTGGTTGGTGAGCTTGGGGTTGGCGCAGCGCTCCTCTAGCGTCGACCTCGCGGCCTTCCATTTGTAGATTGCTTTTTCGTGGCTTCGCGCGCCTCGGCGTTGAGACCTTGGACATATTTGTTGAGCGTGACTGCCAATGACGTTAGTTCCAGGTGCATGACAATGTCCAGTTTTTCGCGAGCTGTAAAGTTCCGACGATTAGTCGATAGTTTCGATCGAATGGCTGTTGGATGTTGGTTACATTTCCACTCCGACCTGATGTCGAATACACAGTTCAAAAGCTTCCAACAAGCCCAAATGATTATATTAAATCACCGGATAACGTTATACACAATTGAAAAGTTATACCAAGTGACCGGATAACGAATCTTGCTATACATTTCTGGCGGTATACACTGGTTTGTACCAGTTCGTACGGTATTATTAGTAATTTAAACTTTGGAGTATTCGGTTATATTCGACACTGTACCCGACTTTTCACAGACTCTCATTGAAGTGGCAGCAAACATGCGACTGCCGCAGAGACCGAAGCGTGCGGAAACAACCGCACGACGCGCGCGTTGCGTCAGTCCCGCGTCGCCCTGGCGTCCTGAAGAATGCATCGTGGGGCCAGCGCTGACTCGGCATTCGGACCAGGAGACCCGGTCGGAGCCGACACAAGCTCCGGCTCGGCGTTGGGTCCAGGCATCATTCGCACCCGTCCGGTGGTGCGCTCGCCCTCGTGACGGCGCTCTTGTCATGCTCCGCCGCTCGTACAGCGACTCGGAGTTCGAGCGGACGACATGCTCACGCTTTTGGTACCCAATAGGTTCCGAGTTCGACCGACCCTCGAAGGGCTTCCTTCCGTTCCGCCGGGTTTGCGACCGACTCGTTCCGTGGAAGGACGGAAGGACCAAACGACGCGCCGATGGGCTCACAGCACCGCTTCCCGGCACGCCAAGGGGCGACCGAGTCCGAGGTCTCCGCCGCATTCTCCTGCCCCACGACGCTGCTCATTCCCCAATCGGTCGCGCTCTGCTCAAGCACTTCCCGTCCGATACACCCAGCGACACCTCCGTTAAAGATTATGAAGCCGTCCACGTTGACTCTGTCGCTGGCCTTGACGGCGCTGCTCGGAGCCCTCGCGGCTGGCGCACCGTGCGACTTTGGAGCGATCCAAGGCGCGCTCTTCCCGAACGCGACGGACGGCCTGAAGCAGTGTACGGCCGCCACGGGCGTGGACATCTGGGGCCTCACGGAGTTCCCGACCGCGGCCCAGGTGGAGGCCATGCAGCAGAACCGCGGGTGCGTCGACTTCGTCAACCAGGTGAGCCAGCGTGCCAATACGCTGATCCAGTGCGAGACGACCGTCGGCACCACGACCGTCTCCTTCGGCGACCTGCTCAACGACTTCCTCACGGGACACACGGGCAACGAGACCGAGTCGGCGTCCGGCAGCAGCTCCGAGGACATTGCTTTCCCCAGCGACTCGGGAAGCAGCGAGGCGTCCGCGTCCGGCAGCAGCGAGGAGAGCGGTAGCGAGGAGAGGGGCAGCGGCAGCGACGTGGGCACGGACGCGGGCAGCACGGCCGGGTCCAAGACGAGCGGCGCGGCCGGAGCGGCGGCGTTCTCCATGGCGCTGGCCGGCGCCGCGCTCGCATGCTCGCTCGTGCTCTAATACTGTGGTCTTGGCTACATTTTGGTAACAAGTTGTTGAAGTTGCGGCTCAAAATGCTCTGGATGTATTCGGAGCGACTTTTGACAAAGGGCGGTTGGTGGCAAAGGCGGTGCGATTCCAAGACTCGAGGTCGCCGCGCGTCTCGCGCCGACTGCGTGGCTGGGCCGCCGCTGCTTTCTACAGACGCTTCACGGCCGCATGGATGCGTTTGGACTGCATTACAAGCTAAAGCGACGAGTCCACAGAGTCAACGCGGTGCACTCGTCTTTTTCGCCGTGTTTTATATTTTGCCAGTCGCCCAGAATTTCGATTTACAATAAGATGCGCAAAATCCGATAAGACGACGACGACGCTTCCCGCACGTTCGCCGAACTATCGCTTGCTAATAAGATATCTTCCAGGCGAGGCGGCATTTCGCCTCGGCCATTGCTGCACAGGCCGTCGAGGCGGGGATAAGAGTACACAGGCCGGATTGAACCGCCGCCCTTGCTGCCCTCTACCCGCATTTTCCTGCCCGCATTTCGGCTGTTCGGCAGTCAGCGCAGACGGGTCCACGGTATGTACTGTAGGGGTACCCTGTGAGTGAGTGAGGTGCGGTTCAGTTGGGTGCGAATCAGTAAAATCGCATGCGTCGCCCTGCTCTTGCGCCTTACTTGAGCTCAGTATACATCGCCGGTTCAACCACCAAGCCGTAAAATAATCGCAATAAAAACGTTGAATTGACCACCGCCTCTACCGCCCCGGCCTCTGCTGTCGGTGGAGCCGCCCGCCGTCGGTCGCCGCATCATATCTCACTCCGACTTTTGCGCTGAAGCCCGCAGCATCCCGTCCCTCAGACCCGTACACTCCCAACCATGAAGTCTACTGCTGGCGCGTTCCTGGCTGCTGCTGCGGCGGTGGCGGCCGTGGTCATGGCCGAGAACTGCGACGTCGGCGCCATCCAGGGCGTGCTGTACCCGAACGCGACGCAGGGACTGGCCAACTGCTACAACGCCACGGGCGTCGACATCTTCGCGCTGACCGGCTTCCCGACCGAGGCGCAGGCCGAGGCGGTCTTCCAGGACCGCGACTGCGTCGACTTCTACAACCAGATCAACCAGGTGGCGAACGCCGACATCCAGTGCACCATCAACGTCGGCGGCACAGACGTCGTCTTCGCCGACCTCATCACGTCGCTACTGACGGGCCACACGGGCAACGAGTCCGACTCGGCTAGCGGCTCGGTCGAGTTCCCCGAGAGCGCCTCGGGCTCGAGCGAGTCCGCCGCGTCCGAGGCCTCGGCGAGTTCAGAGGCCTCCAAGGCCGACGCGTCGGCCAGCGGCAGCGCCACGTCGGCCTCCGCCTCGTCCTCCAACGCCGCGCCTAGTGGCCACAGCGTTCTGTCCGTCGTGGCGCTCGGCGCCGCCACGCTCGTGGCCGCCTCGCTGCACTAGACGCGGCCATGCGACGTGTGTGATCATCTTTAGTTTACTTTTCAATATACCCACAATGTGTGTTCCCAATCAAGCATTTCTTTCATATAGTAATTCCCTTATTCACACTAAAACGTCCCCATTAGGACAGCAGGAAGTCGACGTCGAAGCGCGAGCGCTTGGGCTCGTCCTGCTCGTCCTGCTCGTCCTGCTCGTCCTCTTGGTCATCGCCCGCGCTCTCGTCCTCGACTCCCAGCTGGTTGTCGTCCCCGTCCTGCTGAAGGAGGAGCACGACGCGGCCCGGGTCGTCCCCGAGCTGGCACTGGTCCACGATGCGCGCCTCGTTCATGAGCAGCGCGAGGTCGGAGATGGAGGCGCCGGAGGCCATGAGCGCGTCCACGAAGCCGACGTCGGCGTCGTAGTTGACCACGCGGCCGTCGGACGAGAACTGCAGCTGGTTGACGCCCTTGTACGTCACGCGGCGGCCGCAGAACTTGCGCACGAGCTCCTCGTCGTGCGCCGCGTGCGGGAACACGTTGGCGAACGTGTCGCGCGAGAAGATGACGCTCAGGTCGGAGCGCACCGTCACCACGGGGCTCTCCTCGGGCCCCACGACCTCGACGCTCGTCACCGAGACGGCCAGGCCCGCGTGGAACGCCGTGTACCGCCGCCACTGCTCCAGCAGCGGCAGCCAGCCCGTCAGCTCGCCGAACTGCATCTCGGGGTCCATGGCGTACCGCAGGAAGGCTTCCTGCCGGTCTGCGCGCGCGACGGCGCTGCCCGCGCGCTTGCTGCCCGGGACCAGCGCCAGCTGCGCCGCGCCGGCCGAGAACAGGTCGAAGTACTGCAGCGCGGTCCGTACGAGCGACCCCTCGAGCGCGTGGCGGCGCCGCAGCAGCACCTCGCGCCGCAGCCCGTGCAGGAAGTCCAGGTCCACGACCTCGCGCCGCAGGGAGCTCACGATGGCCACCAGGTCCGCCTCCTGCCGCTTGCGGCGCTCGCGGAACTCCCTGCCGCGCTCGCTGTTTGTCTTGCGCGCCTTCTTCGCGGGGACGGCCGCCGCCAGTGCCTGGTGGAGGCCGTTGCGGCGACCGTCCTCTGCTGACTGACGATCGAAGGACGACGAGCTTGCCGATCGGGTCGGGTCCGCCCCGCCGACGTATTCGAAGCGCCAATCCTCGAGCGGCTGCCGGGAGGGTGTGAGGACGCCCATGGACGCCGAGATCTGCGGAGGGGCGGGCGTGTAGGCGTGAGCCGCAAACGGCGCCGACCGGTCGCGGGGATCCGAGGCGCGGTCGAACCCCCTCGAGACCGTCGCCATTCGCATGGAGGACCAGCGCGAGACGGGTCGCGAGACTGTTGCGAGGAGGACAAGGAGCGACCACCGAGTGGATGAGGGGGGGGGCACGAACGCGAGGGCCACGAGGTGACGGAGACCGCGCGAGTCGGAAAGTGAGCGACAGCGTTGGAGAGGGAGCGCGCTGGCCTCATAACGACGGCAGCGATTTTCTTTCGGCATCACTCATCTTATGTGTGTGTGTGTGTTTTCTATCTATTTATTCTCGGTCAAGGCGCAACGGACGTTTCTGCTAGATTTATATGCATCGTTTCGCTGGATTGCGTTTTGGAGGTTTGAACACCTCATAAATAAAAAGTATCGTCGATATCGGAGTATATCTAAGATTCGATTTTACTTATTTTAAAAGGTGGTGCCGAGCACACAAAGACACGCGTCCTGGCGTCCTCCCAAGTCCAAAGCTGGGCATTGCGCGGATAAATGTATCACCCTACAGTTACAAGTCCGTTGCGGCATTCCACACCGCCGCGAGCGGTTTGGGACGGTGCGAAGTCGCACAATGACGGGCGACGGCGGTTAGGCCCATTCGCTGACGCTCGCTGACGAATATTCCACGACGCCAAGCGTGCGCATTGACGCGGGCGACGCGATGAGGACGCACCTGCGACGTACCCAGGGCTTAACCGAAGTCGTTCGCTGGCGCACGTTCTCCGTTCGTACGGTACGCGTTCGACTTTTTATGCATTTTCCCACATTTATGGAGCGAATAGATTGGGTCCATTTACAGATCCCGACGAGTAGTTTGGTTATTTTACATCGATAGTGCCAACCGTCGGGTCCGCCCGTCTTGGACAGTGTATGCTGTTCGGCTGTGTCCCGGTTCACTGTCAATCCCGAGAGTGTCTTCACCGACATTAAGCACCACTGTACAGTACAGTGTTGTGACGTGAGCTCACGACGTCGAAGCTCTCACTGAGAGTGGCGTTATCAACCGAGGCCATGGCCACCGACGCTCGTCGATTATGGCTCGGGGGAAAGCTGTATGTGCAGCTACAGCCGCCACCCGCCTCTCGAGCCACGCCAAGATGGAGCGACATCTACAGTACTGTGTTGGGTCTCGGTCGAGCACCCTCCGTCGTCGACGAGTTCAAGGCCGTGGCTGCGGCGTTGCCAGACTCGAGCGGATCAAGCGCGTCGTGAGGAAGTCATGCCGTCCCTGCGTCTACATACTGGGAAGCCGCACGCGAGAGCCAAAGCGCGGGGTCGACGCCAATTGTCGCGGAGGTGACGACACACCCAGACAACGACTGGCTGCTGCTCCAAGACGGCGACAAGACTCGCCCAACCAAAGGCTGTCGTGAAATAGTCTGCACTGTACTGTTGTAGGCTTGCCCAAGTGCTACACACTCGCCTGTCGAACGCCAGCCGCGCCCCGCCGTGGTCAGGACAAGAGGAAGTCAATGTTCATGCCGCCGCCAGTGGGCGGCGACCCCCGACTCGGACCTTCGCCCGCGTCCTCGACCGTCGCAGCCACCTTCTCCTCGTACCGGTCGTAGTCGATCTCGCCCAGCACGTGTTCCCTCAGCAGCGCGCAGTCGAGTACCTTGGCCACGTCGTCGAGGCTGCCCAGCACGTCCTTGAGCGCGCTGACGTAGTCCGGCACGATCTGCTGGTTGACGAGCTTCCCGGCCTCGTCGAAGAAGTAGTGTGAAGTGTAGTGCATGTGGACGAGGCGGCCCACGAGTCGCTCCGCGAGCGCCGGCTGGTCGCTCAGCAGGCGCGGGAAGACGCTCTCGAGCGTGCGCCGCGAGTAGCGGATGTGCAGCACGCCCTTGGCCACGACGGTCGCGCGGCCGTCGACCCCCTGCACCTCCATGTTGACCGGGTCCAGCTTGATGAACGAGTGCACGCTCGAGTAGCGGCGCCACTGGTCGACCATGGGTCCAACTCCGACAAACTCGTCGAACTTGACGTCCGGCGCCGCGCACTGCGCCAGGAACGCCTCGTGCCTGGACGAGTCGAGCGCCACGCCCGCCGTCGTGCCGTTCGGGTTCGCAGCCGGGCTGAGCACGCCGAAGCGGAACAGCACGAAGTACTCGCGCACGAAGCGCAGCGCCGACTCGCCCAGCACGGTCCCGCCCAGCCGCGCCTCGGCGCCGATCTGCGAAGCGGCCGAGCCCAAGGCGGCCGCGGTCGAGCCCGCGATCGCCTGCAGCAGGTCGCGGTGGTGGCTGAGCAGCGCCTGCTGCTGGCCGGAGCGCTTGAGCGCCTGGATGCGCAGGATCTGCTGCCGCAGCAGCTCAATGTCGGCGCGCGCCTGCACCTCGCGCTCCTGCAGCCGCTTGCGGAACCGCCGGCCGCGCTCCGTGCTGCTCACCGCGGAGCTCGCGGCTGCGGCGCGTCTCGGAGCCAGAGCCTGCTTCCCCTTGGCCTGCTTCTTGACGGTCGTGCGGTGCGGGGGGTTCCTGGCGGCCGCCTGTTCGCCAATAGAGACCGTCGCGTCGTCCGCTTCGAGGCGGTAGCGCTTGTAGGAGCTTCCAGCGGGCGAGAAGAACGCGAGCGATGCGTACGCGTCGACAGGCTCAGGGTACTGGCGCCTGGCGACGTCGGCGGCCGGCGGGAGCGCCAGGAGCCGGCCCGGTCTCCAGAGCGCGGCCAGGACGGGAGCGGCTGGGGACGGGAGCGGCGCCGGAGGGGGCGACACAGGAGGCGCCGGCCCCGCCTGGCGAGCGGCCGAGCTCGGACGCCAGGGCCGCACGTTGCCGGCGGCGTCGACGCGCCACAGCGGCGACGCCGAGTCCATCGGGCGGCGTCCGCTCGACGGGGCGATATCGGAAGTGGCGCGGGCAGGCTAAAGCGGTCGGTGCGGACGAGTTAAGCTGTACAAGACAGATTGCGCGTGTTTATTCACGGACACCGTCAGCCGTTTACACACGGCGGTCCTTTGACTCGGGATTTATATTCGGATGGATGCTCTCATCCCGTTTGACAAACGCATCGCCGAGACTGTTCCATCCTTCAGAATGCATACAATTCCGATGCTTTTATCGGATTAGGAAGGTCGAAACATTACAAACAGTCAGATGCGCGCACTACATGCGCTACCATCATGCGTTCCTACAGGTTTCCGATGTGATAAAAACACGCGCAGGAATAAAAAAGTTAAGATTTAACAGGGTGCGTACCCCGCCAATCAGACGCGACGTCCGTCGGACGCGCACCACTCGACATGAGAAACGAGCACGTGCGCACGTGGGTGCATACAAATCGCAGTTGTACCGAGGGTTTGATGCTGTACAGTATACTGTACTGTGTTAATGCCCGGGCATTGGAACGTACACACAAGAGTCCCATTCTATTACAGTACCAAGAGGCGAGTGGACTCCACTGTGGTGGTGCAACGCCACGCGCGGAGGTGTCCATTCGGTGGTTGACAATCGGGGCGAGCGGAATTCGGCGGCCTTCGCTGCCTGGACTTCAACAGGCGCATCGCCGCGCGTTTCTATTCTACCGACTCGCCACTGGCGACTCGCCAGCCAGTGAGTCGGGTCTCGGCCCTCGTTCGCTGTCGTCCGATCCGATCCGTCCCTAGCGACGCCGTCTAACAGACGCGGAGGCCATGCCGAAGGACGGTTGGTCGTGCGTGTGCAGTCGCAGAGGATACCTGACACTGTCGGGTCCAGGCGGCGTACACGAGGCCTACTCCAGCGGAGAGAGCGAGGGTTATACTGCACTCGCACTTGCAGCTCTACGCGGCGGGAACGCTCGTGAGCTGTGATCGGTCTGTGTGATGGCGAGGCGAGGCGCAATAAAGAGCCAACTGACGAGCGCGTCGACCAAACCCCGCCGCGGTGAGAGGCTCAGCGCAATGCGAATGCTGCAGAGCTCGGAGACGGGCCACGCCAGCGAACGCGATCATACCCGAGCCTTCGACCCTGCGGACAGGAAGCTCCACGCCCGAGATCCCCGGCGCCACGCCCGATCCAGAGATCGAGCGCCTCTTCGCCGTCGCGCGCCGCGTGCTGGACCCGGTCGAGGTCGAGATCGCCATCTTGATGATGGGAGTACGTCGGCCAGCCTCGAATTCGCCGCGATCGCCTGCGCATAGGACCTGGAGAGCGTTGTGGGCGGCGTCAAGCCCTCGCGGACTACTGTAGCTGTTCCCTGGCGCCTCCAGTCCGACTCTGGAGGAACGAGTGGGGGCGGCGGCCTCTGCTGGCTGCCCTGGTACCGTCATAGCTGATGCAATCGGTGCAAGCGTCGTGATGCACAGCACGCGCAGCCACCCGTAGCCGATCCCAGCGCCAGACCTCGAGTTCGAGCAGATCGGTGGTGCCGTCGGCATCCTCGCGCTTGCGTACGGCGCTTGCGTACGGCATTATCGCGGACGTGTGATGCCGCCACAGCGCCGCGTCGCTGTTCCTGACGCTGGTCGGCACGTGATACTCGGCTGCCGGCTGCCAGGTCTTGGGCAACCTGCTTCGTCCTCATGTATCGCGGCCGGCAATAGGGCCGCGATAGAGCAAGTCGCACGCCGAGTCGTCGCTCGGCGTCGGTATCGGTACGTCCGTGGCGCTCTCTTTCCGCAGCGACCGAGTCGGAGACGCACTCACAACCACCAAGCAGACCAGCAAACGACGGTCAAGAGAATGGCAGCCGCTCTCATGGCTGTCGCCTGGACAATACCGCGGCGCCGAAGGGTCGGTCGATCCGCTCTATCGCATGCGTACCTTGCTTGGCACGAAGGTCGAGCGCGATGAGCCTGCTTGATGCGTTTAGTTTCGATGATGGAGCGCATTCCACCATAAGCAAGCAGTCTGTCGCTGAGCTGTCGACGGCACCGGCGCGAATCGGCGCCGTAGGGGTTAGTCCAGCTTTGGCCTGGTTCAGTAGCACCAGCGGGAGCTCCACGCCTCGTAATGCAGCAGCTCCGAGCGTGGGAAGGCACCGCACATGTACGAGGCCTTCATGCTCGGGAGCGGCACCAGCAAACGGGGCGGAGTGTATTCGCCGCTTTACTGTAGGTGATTGAGGCGCGCGAGATCGCGGACCGCCTCGGCCTGATCCGACCGGTGCGCTACGATCACACTGCCGAGTATGTGTGTGTGGTTGGCTTGCTGACAAATTCCTGGTCGCGTCACAGGCGTACGACCAAACGCAGTACAACTTGCTCGAGCGCTCGCGCGTCGAGTTCGAGTACGAGGTTCTCTACGAGGTACTGTTGCTGCGGCTGGCATAACGTCGGCGTCAGCGCTTACTCTTCTGGGTGGTGGAGCTGACCGCGTGGCTTGCATCGCTCGCCAGAAATACGGCTACGGTCTCACGACGTGGTCGCCGCTCGCGTCTGGCATTCTCACTGGCAAGTACAGCAAGGGCATCCCGGAGGTGCGTCCGCTCGACGTGTCGTGGCGTGCATTCCGTGAGCGCGCAGTGCTGACTGGATGCCCTCCCGTGTCGATGTGAAGGGCTCGCGACTGGCGAACCCAATGCACTTGCGATACGTCGAGAAGGGCCTGGACGAGAAGGTGTCGACGACAGACCAGCTCGCCGTGGTCGCCAAGGAGATCGGCTACACGCTCGCGCAGCTTGCCATCGCCTGGTGCACGTCCAACGACAAGGTGTCGACGGTGATCCTCGGTGCCTCGCGGCTCTCTAAGCTCGACGAGAACGTCAACGCGCTGAAGTTCGTGGACGAGATCACGTTGGAGATTCGCGCGCGCATCGAAGCGATCGTTGGTGTCGAGTACAAGCAGCCCAAGCCGGAGGCCCACCTGCTGGCGATGCGCGAGAGGTGGCTCTAAAACTCCTGCGAAAGCTGATCGAGGGTTCCATCGCCTAGGTGGAGGTGTCCGATGAAGCGAGTGGCGACGCAGTACTGTGAATGTGCACTCAGAGGTATGCAACAGGGCATTACGAAAGGTCTGCGAACCCCATCGAGTCGACAACATCCATTTCATAGACACTCAATTCATCGCAGCACGCATGCACTCAACATCGTCCTGACAGCGGTGCAGTACTCTAGGAGAGCGATTTGCACCGCCTAGAGGAACTTCTCGCGCATCGTAAACACCGCCGGAGCCGTCTCGGCAAGCACCGGCTTGAAGTCCACGATAGCATCGATCTCGGCGCGGATCTCGGCCGTGATCTTGTCGGCGAACGCCATCGCCTTCACGTTCTCCTCCAGTTGACTGAGACGCGAGGCACCCAGTAGTACAGTCGAGACGTTCGGGTTGGACAGGCACCATGCGATGGCGAGCTGCGGGAGGGAGCATCCGATCTTCTTGGCAACTTCCTCGAGCTTGAGCGCTTTCATGGTAGTAGCGTCCATGCTGGCGGCGACGTTCTTGAAAAAGTCGAGCGACATCCGCGATCCCTAGCGAGTCACGCGCATCAATTAGCCCAGCAGTGGTGGTACTGGAAAGCGCTCACATTTCTACCTCACCTCGGCGATGCTCTTGCCGTACTTGCCCGTCAGAATGCCCCCAGCTAGAGCCGAGAAAGCCGTCACACCGTAGTTGTATTTCTGCCGACCAACAACGTCAGACGTATCCAAGCACACCAGCTCAACACCAAAGCTGCACGTTGCACCTTGTACAGGTTCTGGAAGTCGTAGTCGACGCGAGAACGATCCACCATATTGTACCGCGTCTGGTCAAACACCTGCATCGTCATCAAGAGCAGTCAAGCCACAGGTTCGTCAGTCTCCTGTCGACAACGACAGAGACAGGAGGTCAACAATACAACACCTACCGGACGCATCAATTGGGGAACAAGCGAGTGGACGTCGGCCCAGGTCATCGAGGCGTGCGATGTCAGAAGAGCAGGTCGACGTAGTCCATGTCGAGGCGCTTGAGGGACGCCTTGGTTCCCTCGACAATGTGCTTGCGGCTTAAACCGATTCCGTTCGGCCCGAACTCGCCAGACGACAGGTACTTGGTGCCGAAGAAGATCTTGGTGCTGACTACGAGGTCCTCGCGCTCCCACAGCTTGCGCTCGATGCCCGCCTTGATGACCTTGCCCATGATGATCTCCGACTGCCCGTTCGCGTACACCTCGGCGTTGTCGAAGAGTTGACGCCGGCCTTGTACGCGTGCTCCATGAAGATCCTGGCAGCGCGCGTGCTCGAGGGGTTACGGCGCCGGCGCGACTCGGAGCGCCACTCGCTGCGCAGCTCGCAGATCGGCTTGGGGCCGCGCTTCGGACCACCTCGTCAATGTGACCGTCTTCGGCATCGAGCGCGTGCTCAACATCGAGCTGCTATTACTTGCTGCTGCTACTTGCTACATGCTGCGCAGTGCTGAGCGTCGGTCCGTGGCCGCGAACGACAGCCGGTGGCCGCTCTGCATCAAGAAGCCGTTGTCGTCGTCGGCGCGCAGCAGCGGGAGCGCGTCAGCAGAAGGGCGTCGTGGATGGGTGGGCGGCGTGGC
>JAADXX010000623.1:0-17484 GCA_023338025.1 Phytopythium oedochilum
GCCTCCTCCTCCTGGCGCATCATGGGCGAGGCGTTCGAGCCGAGCGCGAGCACAGCCGCGAGGAGCGAGATGAGGCCGAGCTTCATGGCTGGACTGGTCTTGTTGGTCGCTTGGGCGAGGCGAGGCAAGTTGGAGAATGAGAGAGAGGGTCGATGACTTCGGGTGAAGACCACCTCGCCTCACTGGTAACCATGCTGCACCTGTATTTCGCAATCGTGTCGCCTCGACGCCAATTGTCGAGACTTGGATACTGAAACCAAGTGAACTGATGAGCTCCATTTCGGTGGCCGAAACGATCATTTGTATCCTCTGGAGTAACAGCTGGAAGTCCGAACAGCACCAAGATCCCCTTCACCTCAGAAGCTCACGACAAGGCACGGAATATTCGTTGATTCCGGCTGGTCTCCAAGTTTCCAGTACGCAGTTCTGCGCGTCCGTGAAGAGAGCAGAGCGTCTTCGAGACCTTGCGAGCTCCAGCCTTCGTCACTGGAGTTTATGCCTCAATTCAGTGGACGCACGTACGACGCAGATACAGCACGGCAGCGGACTGTCTCGCCAATCTAGCAATGGACACCAAAGCGTCACAGACATTTATCCTGACGTCGGGCGCGGCTCCCGTCGGCAGGTTCCTACGGACAGCTCACCTCCTCGCGAATGATCAAACTGCACCCCGCAGGCCACGCCATGAGCCCTTGCCGCTCACTCGACTCGACCATTACTATGAGGTCGGACAAATAATAGACCAGCACTTAGCGTCTTTGACTACCGGCATGAGCTGCAGGTCAGTATGTGAAAACGAGCAACGCGATAAATTGGGTGGCTGCTTGAACGAGGAGGCACTGCTCTTCCGGTGCAACCAGCTATCCCATAAGATCCGCAGTGCCTCTGTTACAAAGGGATGCCCGGATCATGCTCTCGTGGCATGATGTGCGTCTGAGTCTCTGCACGAGTTGCATTTCCTGTTTCAATTTCAACGCTTCAAGGCTTGGTATCAGTCGCAAATCGCGAAGCAGTGCCGTCTATTATTCGGGTTGAGTTGAGTGTGCGTTCGACTAGCGAGATATAGCGACAATTTTTGAAATACATCAAAATCAATTTCTATTGTGTCTTATCCCAAAAACTCCGCCGTCGCAACATCGCGAACACTCCTTACGCGCACATACACACTGCCCAAGCAGTCAAAATGGCTTCGCGCCTCCAGCTGCGAGCTCTTCTGGCCTTCCCAGCTCTCCTCACCATCCCGGACAGCGCTCACACGGTCGACGGTCGACTGGCACCCCCGTCGCGGCCGTACCACGCGCAACGACTGAGCAACTCGGTGCTCGCTCGCTGCTCGTGCTCTCGCACCGCCAGGTAGCTCGGGTGTAGCGCGACGCGCAGCGGTGGCAGGCGCGTGCTAGTCAGAGACATGGAGGAGTAGCCGAGCGAGAGCTCCGACAGGGGTGACGTGGCCGTCTTGTTTCTCAGAGGGCTCATCGGGTGGCCCACGGGAGAGCTGAGCGCTGTCGACGGCGGACTGCTCCGTGGGTCGGATGGAGACGTCACCTTGGTCAGCCACGTTGTCAAATCCATCGACGACGACGCACTCCCGTGCGGAAACTGACGGGCCAACAACTCGTGGTTGTGATGATGGTGTGTGGACCCGATGAACTGCCTTGTCGGTGACGTTGAAGGCGTCGGTGTAGGCACCGGCACCGGCACCGGCACCGGCACCGTGTGGTTCCTGGCTTCGGCGCCAGCAGCAATTGTCGTTAAGGTGGCACCCGCGGCGATGGCGGCGGCGATGGCGGCGGCGTGCTGACGTTCGCGGCGCTTCTCGGCTGCCTTGACGGAGCGGTACGGCCAACGATAGTTGCGCCGCTGGCAGATGCGCTTGAGCGTGATAGGGGCGACACCGAGCACCTTGGCAGCCTGCGTCAGTAGACACGATCACTGTCAGTTCGTCATCAATCGATCGAGTTCGCTCGCTGGACGAATGCGGTACTCACGTCGTCCTGGCGCATGCACGAGTACTGGCGCAGCGTAGTGACCGAGAAGTCGTACACGCGGCGGCTCTTGCGGCTGAGCTTCTGGTGGCGCAGGTACTCTTCTTGCATACTCTGGACCGTCATGGCTGTAGTTATCAGGCTGCGGTGTCGTGTCGAGTGGTACGCGGAGCGTCGAGGGGTCAAGCGTGGGGGCTCCTGCGACTGCTGGAGAGGCGTCAAAATGCGGAATGACCCTGTCGGCGACCGGGGATCAGCCCTCGCCGACCGATCGACCAGTACTGTAGTCGCTCTGGCCTCTACGAATTCAGAGCGCGAAAGTGCCAGCGAACCATGATACTTGTCCACGAGGAGCTGCTATCAACCCGACGACGTGACGACGCGCACTAAGATTGACGGTATCGTACCGTACAGTACGGTAGGTTCTCTCATCTCGGCTTTGATACGGAATCGCGTTCGCGTGGGCGGTCTGTGTGGCTTCCGCTCGAGTTTCGCGAAGAATCCGCCACGAGTCGGTGGAATGGCCCCATGCGGACCTGGTGAAGCTGGTTCCTCCATTACCTCGCTCGGACTGCCACGACGTCAGCCAGCTCCAGTTCCGCCCAAGGACGCGCAGATCAGTAGAGTACAGGTTGCCACCTGATCTTGACAGCATGCCACGTCGCGGTTGATTCTTAGGGGCAACTCGGTCGTTCGATCGCTCGCTAAGCGCCGTCTTATCTCCCGCATCCGCGGTCCACCACTGAATCTTACTTGTTCCGGCCACAAGGTCCCTCCAGCAGCCACAGACTCGGGATCCGGTACGGTACTGCGCGCTGTGACACGGACAGATGAGCAGGCGCTCTCTTCGGGGTCGTCGTCGCCCGTTCGCACGTGGATTGTCAAGGTGTGGGTGGCCACGAGGTCGAAGGGATGGGTTCTCGCGGGGCTGGGCATGCGGCGGGGCGGATTGGGTGACTGCTGCCGCCGCCGTCTTGTCCGTCGTGGCGTCGTCGCAGTGAGTTGACGGCCGCTGTCTCTCATCGTGGTGTTGTCGCCCCAGTTGAAGCGACGATGCCCAGTGTTAAAGCTGCAAGGGATGTGCTCGTCACGGGTGTTGGAGGAGCGAGGGCAGCCTCACAACCGAACCACACGCGCAGCTGCGTCCCGGTTTGTATGGCGCCCACTATGGCTCGGCCCCGGCGTGAGGTAACTTCAACTTTGCACCACCTGGTGTCGACAGGATGGGTTCACTTTTTCGAACGTCCGTCGTCTGGTCGAAGGAAAAGATCGGACAAGTCCCTCGTCCGGTCCATGTCGGCTGTAGCCACCAGCAGAGCATGCAAACTACAAGTGTAAACCCGCTCTTCAACTGCTAAACATTATAAGCCACAAATAGGACATTTGGAGTCAGCTCGAGCGATAAGACCCCGACGGAGCGAGTCCGTGGATATATTTAATTGCAGCGACCTCTACAGATTCGAGTGCTGTCGGGCGATTGTCAGGCTCTTGCCCGTCGTCCAACGCGCGCAGTTAGCAACCGAATCCGCCAACGACCAAGCGACGAGTTGCAGGCCGCGAGCGACACGCCGCGCCTCATTCCCACCCATTGGCGGTTTGTCGATCCCCTCCGTACGTGCTCGAATTGCTTGTTGTCGTTCTGATTTCTGTCGCCGAGCCCTGACGACGGCTACTCTTGTTCACCACGTGGCATTGACGAACGCGCTCCGGGTGGGTGTCTCTTATTATCTCCACCCAGCAGCAACGAGCACGCGAGCATGGCGCTGACGCGGCGAGCGAACGCCCTCGCGGCGGCGCCGGGTGCGGCCCGCGAACGGTCGGGCTCGACGATCTGGGAGGATGAGGCCAACCAATACTGGCAGGCGATGGAACCCGCGGGGAAGCAGCGCGGTCGCTCGTCGCTCCTGCGCTTCCTAGTGGTCGTCGCAGCAGTTTGCGGTGTCGGTGGTGGGTTCGCGGTTAGCTTTGGAGCCGGAACGGGTGCCTGGCTGCAGTGGAGCTCGTCCCTCTTATCCATCGGCACCAAGGCATCCGCGGTCGAACGGAGCCCTACCAATGCGACGGACACGCAGCCATCGCCGGTACAAACCAGTCCGAACCCCGTCAAAATGGTCGATCAGCCCGCCATGGAGCAGCTGCGTGCGCGCTGCCGCGTCCGCGGCGTCCAGTCGCGCTGGCACGAGGAGACCTGCCGCAAGATGTGCCTTCGGTGGGCGTTCTTTGCTCCTCGTCCCTACAAACGGTCTCGATTGTATTAACTCTCACCAACGTGCATACAGTGAGCCGCAGCAGTCGGCGTGCATGAACGGGTGCTCGTACGGGTCCATCACGGTGACCAAGCTCACGTGCGACGAGGTGGCGGGGTCCGAGGCCTACCCGTCGACGTCCTCGCGCTGTCCGGACGGCGTGAACTGCGCCGGGGCCTGCCGCGCGTACGACCGCGAGAAGCCCTTCCCGGCCATGCGCAACGCCTGCGAGCGCGGCTGCGCCAACGTCGTGCCCTCCGCCTGCGCCCGCGTGCTGCAGATCTTCCGCGACCTCGAGCGTGGCGCCATCCATTAGAGCGAGACTCTCGCGGGTGTCGACAGCTAGCTGTAACTTAATCCATCCTTATCCATACGGCGCGGCTCTTATCCTCGGTGGCGATACATGGCGCGATATGCGGCGTCCGCGCGGATCAGCAGCGCAGACAGACACAAACACAGACGCGTCGCTATTTGTAAACGCCAATTCTGATTGTTTTTGTTTTTTTGATCTGGCGGTCGGCAATTATTTCCCGCCTGGTGCAATCAGAGGTAGGCAAATTGACTTCATTTATAAATTGCATCCCATCTATATACTATAAAGGGCAGATCGTTCACATCTACTATTGATAAGTACAAAAATAGTATATTTACTATGAGAGTGTAGAATGTTCCACACAAGTTGAAGTGGCCCCTCCCCTTGACGCCATCAGCGACTCGGCCCCCGCCGGCCTATCTGCAACCCGTTCTCGCCCCGCCACTCGCGGCCCGAGCAGGTGTTCTCGCGGAGGTTTACCGTTATTTAGGGCGATACGGTTCGGTATCCATTTACGATATTTCTCGGGGCCGTCCCAGCCCGGGACGGACCCAGCCCATACAAACGCCAGCATCGAAGTCGCCGTCCTCCTCCCGTACGACGTCCCACGCCTGCATGGACACAAGGGTATCACCCGCTGACTAGGCCACAATCCCCAATTTGCGGCCATCCGCACATACCTGACAGGCCCATGGCGCTACCCAGCATGCCCACGGCCTTCCCGCCCGCGTCGGCGCCGCCCTCGTCCCCAGCCGCGGCCGCAACTGCCACAGTGGCCGCGGTCCAGTCGTCCATCAGCCCGCGCGCTTGTGGCTGGGGCCGGCCGGCCCCCGGCAGCGAGAAACAGCACCAGCCGCGGCCGTCGCGCCTCGTGTTCGACTTCAGCGAGGAGTACCTGTCTCAGTTCTTCCACCTGCCGCAGCGGGACGCGGCCAAGCTCATCGGTGTGGCCGTCATCACCGTCAAGCGCGTGTGTAAGCGCCTGGGCATCAAATGGCCGTACCGCGCCGAGAAGCTGCGCCGTCTGCGCGAGCAGCGCGCGCTGCGGCGGCTCGCGACCGTGCGCCGTCGCCACAGCAGTGGCCGGCGGCGGGCGCGACTCGTTCCGTCACCTTCGGACAGCATGGAGGAGCTCAGCGAGGCGGCCCGGCGGTTCGCGCGGCTGCCGGTAGACTGCATGGCGGAGAATGAGAACGAGAACGAGTGCGAGGACGAGGACGAGGGCGAGGACGACCAAGTGGATGCGGACGACGACGAACTGGACGCGGACGAGGTCGTGGACGCCGAGTCGATCCTTCGGTCCTTGGCGCTTGCGGACGCGACCTCTTATCCGGACGTCGGGCCGCAATAAACGGGAGGGGCGTTTCGCTTTTTAGAGCCCAACCATCATCGTACTTCTTGCTTAGCAAAATCATACATCTTGTTGTGTTGTAGATTTACTTCTGACTAAGAACATCATCGATGTCGCCGAGAGACAAGATGCATTGGTGCCCGACTCACTCGTCCAGCAGTCGGAACTCCTCCTCGTGGATCCACTTCTTCAGCACAAAGGTGTCCACGACGATACTCTCGCCGGCCCCGCACGTCCCGCCGCTCGGGGGCTGGTGCTCCGACAGATCGCGCCGGAGACCGAACCGCCTGGCGCACTGGGAGCACCGGAACGCCTTGGCGCCGTCTTGTTCTCTGCGCGCGCACTGGTCCTGCAGATACGCGAGCTTCGCTGCGTCTTGAGCCCGCTTCACCATGAGTTTCTTGACGAACTTCTTCTCGAGCTGCTGCTTGCGTCCGAGCAGCCAGAAGAGCAGTCCGTGGCTCTGCAGCAGCAACCTATCGAGGCCGTTCGAGAGGTACGACGAGGACGCCGACGACAGCGGTGGGGACGCCCGGGCAGCTGTGCGGACCCCCCACCACTTCTTCAGCTCCTCGTACGTGACTCTACCGTTGCCGTCCGCGTCCAGATCGTCGAACAGGTTGCGGGCCTGGGCGGTCGTGAGGCGCGGCGGCATTGCTCGCCTCTGCGCCTCGGTCAGCTGCCGCCCGGGCTTACGCGGCGGTTTGCCTCGGAGATACGCCAGCAAAAGCTCAAACTCGTCCAGGTCCAGCGATCCGGACTGGTCGAAGTCGAAGACTCTAAAGCACTGCTTGAGCCGTAGAAACCGGTCGTTCCCCCCGTCCGTTGTGTCGGTGATGTTCGTGTCGTTATGGAGTCTCTCGGAGTCGAGAGGCGCGGACGAGCGCGTGCTTGAACGCCAAGCTGCAAGCTCCTTCTTCAGCAGGCGCTTGCCAAAGGACGTTGCAAGGATCGTCTTGTACTCCGTGTGGACACTCCGCTCGATATCTTCGAGTGCCTGCATCTCCTTCCACATGCACGCCACGTTCGTTTCTCGCTCGTGTCGAAGCCACCGAACGACCCACACTTGGTGCACAAAGAGGCACACACGGGTCTTGGTGCTCCACCGTTGCAGGTGCCGAGCGCGTCTCTCCGCCGCTTCTTCCCGCCTCCGACGCATCAAGAACAGCCGCGTCACCCCCTTGGCGATGACAATGCGGGCGTGGGCAACTCGACTGCCCTGGGCGACCCACAGCGCGACCTGCTGGGCAACGAACGGCCGTAGTACGCGCTCCTTCCAGCCAATATACAGGCGGAAGCGTCGTTGGATGACGATAGCTGCGCGTCGGTGTCGTCGAAACGCCTCGATGATCGCAGGAATCGCACGTCGACGGAGTACTCGGATCGCGATTACAAGCCGCCGAAGCGCTGCGAGCACGCCGACCCGGAACCGGAACGCTTGGTACCAGCGTTGGATCCGTCGTGTGAAAGCATGCGCCTCAACCGAGTAAGGAAACCTGGCGCTGCTCTCACTGCTGGTTTGGGGAAGTCGAGTCGGTGTCGAGCACGGCGCTGCTGGCTCATCGCTGGCGGCGAACTTGAGGGCGGCCAGCGGATGGCTTAGCTGCTCTTCTCTGGTGCAGAATGTGCTCGCGCTAAGTGGCCGCGCCAGTCGCGAGCGGACCTCGTTCTCCCAGATATCGCCCCGAATCTTGTCCTCAAGGTGTATCTGTAGCTTTGAGCGCATCTGAAGTGCGTAATGAAGTGCACATAAGGAGTTGTGAGGCTCATCGACGGAGAGAGTGCCAGGTTACATGCTTGTCAAGGTACCTCTCTCGATATGAGCGGCTCGATCGCAAGTGGCCGTCCATTGCCACCGCACCGTCGCCTAGTCGCAAAGCACTTCGACCGTCTGTGTATCGCGCCTTGTACTCGGTCGTGGTATGCGACGCGGTTATTGGGCTGGCCATCGCTTCGCTGGTCCGACAGCTGCGCAGATGCTGCTGGCGATAACGTAGCATCCGTCTCGAGCGATTGACTGCGTCTCTCGGCGTCCAAGTCCACCACCGGCCGGTCCAGCAGCTCCAGGAGGGATAAGTAGCGCCGGTTCTCGCGGTCGAGGGCCGCGCACTCAAGGGAGCGCTGTGCGAGCGCGTCGGCCTCCAGCTCCCGCGCCTCGCGCAGCCATTTCGCCTGCACGTCGAGCGGGAGTGCGACTGGACGGAGACCACCCCTAGTACGGCCGATCCGTTGCTTCTGGTTGCGCCACGGTGACCGCGCCGGCGCCGCCGTATCGGCGTAAGGCGACCGCATGCGAGTGCACCATGAATGAAGCCACTCGGCGTCGTTTCGCGTCCCAAATGTTGCAGGAATGTCGCACGAATGTCACGGAATGTGCCCGTTGGCGCTGACTCCTTTTCACTTGATTTCAGTATATGAAACGAAGAGGTACGCGCAATAAGGACAAGACAAAACTTCGAAATCTTGGCACTCACGCGTCTTCCACTGCGCCGCCCGCCCGTACGCTAGTCGCGGGGGATGCCGCGGCGCGTGGCGAGCCCCCAGACCCTGCGCCGGCTGCTGGTCGTGATCGCCGTCGTGTTCGTGGGCTGTCCGCTCGTTGTCTACCACTTCTTCACGTTCGACTTCCAGCGCATGCCCACCACTTCGGTCATCTCCCGGCGGTTCATCGGTCGCTTCTCGCCGCTCGTGCAGTTCGGAGGGGACACAGGCAGCAGCGGTAATGGGAACAGCAGCAGTATCTCCGTCTCTCCATCCTTTGCCGATGTCAACCGTACCAACAACAGCGATTCCACCGCGCTCCCGAGGTGTCTGAGCCTACCAAGCGCCAACTTCTTGTCGTCAGAGGGGGTTAGAGCCATCTCCAGACAGTGCGGAGTTACTGGAAGCAACGCGTCAAGCAACAGCACCAGTAGCGGTGAGAAACCTCCGCTGCTGGCGCACTTTGCGCACGTGACATTGGGCGACATCCAGAGACTCCCGGGCGACCCGCCAGCGTCGCGAGACCCGGACGAGCGCTTCACGTACGTGAACTTTGCGGCGCTGCAGTCGGTGCAGCGCGTGCTCAAGCCCAAGTTGCTGTTCCTGCACTACCTGTCGCGGCCACGCGGCGAGTGGTTCACGCAGTGCCAGCGGTACTTATCACTGCACAACGTGATGCCTCCTATCGCCTTCGCCACACCCGTATCACCCGATGTGGCGCCGCTCTCGCTGAAGAAGCGGCGGCAAATCGTGCAATTGCTGCTCGTGCTGCGCGCGCTGAAGAAGCAGGGCGGAGTGGGGTTTGTGGACTTCAACACGATCTTGCTGCGTCCAGTGCTCGCCGTCTGGGAGGCGTCAGAGCTGCTGATCGCGAGCCAATCGGCGTCGTCGCCACTGTCGTTCGGGGTCGGGGTGCACATGCTGTACGCGCCAGCGAACCACCCGATGCTCGGGTATTTGGAGCAGCGCATCTTGGAGATGGCTGCGGACGCGGACAGCATTCTGTATAGCCTGTCACTGGAGCAGGTCATGGGCCATCTCATCCGTGACCAGCTCACAGCAGGAGAGAGCGCGCGCGGCGTTGCTGTAAGCGACTCGGCCCTTTTCGAACCGACAAGCGAGAGTGTGGACCTACTGCTCAGCACTCACGTCGACAACGCCTACGTCCAGTCGCCGAGTGTGTTGCGAGACAGCGTCGCGTTCAATGTAGCCCCCACGAACCTGCAAGACCGCGAAGCGCTGGCGCAGCTGTATGCTAGCCGCTCGTCGTCGGCCGACTGGCTGTCGCTCAGCTCGGTCTTCGGCGCGGTCCTGCGGTTCGTCTCTGGCACCAACTCGACCGATGAGCTCGGGTTGTGACATCCGGATTAAACAGCACAACTCCAGCCTCTAATATCGTACATGCATGCATAGCATCAATAGAAGCCCCACTCAGTCGGGGACCCGCCTCACCGGTGTGATTCGCCGATTCAACGAAGCTGCACAGCACCAACATCACGACTCCAAACGTGATGCTGCGGCGATCTGTGAGTCCACGTATCCCAGACATCTCCTGGTTTGCAGGGAGCATGGGGCGAGTTTCATTTCCTCTACGTTGAGATGGTGCTGAGTGCCGACACAAGGATCAGGCAGTGGAAGGACGGCTACACGGGCTCGGCCACGAGCAAGGTGGCGATCAAGGGGATCACCATCAACGGACTCTCGGGCACGGCCGCCACGCTCTACGACACCCTGGTCGATTCGCCTGTTGACTCGGACTGGACGTTCTCGGGCATCACTAAC
This sequence comes from Phytopythium oedochilum, assembly GCA_023338025.1. Lineage (NCBI taxonomy): Eukaryota > Oomycota > Peronosporomycetes > Pythiales > Pythiaceae > Phytopythium > Phytopythium oedochilum. The sequence goes on from JAADXX010000623.1 coordinate 10,159, forward strand.
AACGGCAGCTGCAGCGGCGTCTCGCAGAGTGTTTAGATCTCTTTTTTGTGTCGTCGAAGGCCAGGCTCTTTCGTTGAAGTTTCATTTTCAGTGGTCGCGCGGTTGTTTCGATCGGAGCTGATGAAACCAGCCAATCATCGGAGACCAAGTCGTGTAGCATTCAACCAATCACCGTTGACATCGCGTGTCTGCCACGTGCCTTCATGTTGCTGCGGTCTGTGCGCCTCCAGAAGCCATGTAGAGCTCGCGAAGGTCCGAGTCCTCGCACGGGGGTCCCACCTTGCGCGCACGCAATGGCTCAGCAGGCCAGCCGCGGCGAGAACTCTTCGTGTCGCCTGATGCCAGTTTGCCAGTCAAGGTTGTGACGGCTGCCTCCAACAACAAGCCGCCAGCAAACCCAACTACGGCAGCCACGCCGCACCACCTAGCGCCATGTTCGAGGTATTCGAAGCCAAAGCACGCGCCGCCAACATGTCGGTCACACCGGTCACCCTACTAGCGTTGGACAAGAAGGCAGACTACAGCGGACGCCATGCTTCCACTGGGAAGACGCGCCGTCGCTACGCCCCGGAACAGCGACAACACCGAGCCGCGCTTGCCGTGGTCAGAGCGACGCTGGCCATGGTCATCGTCGTGTGCATGGTGTCGTTCGTCAGTGGACCGTGCGTCTTCGCCACGTCACTCTACTGGTCATATGTTCGGCCATCCATTGCGGAATGGTGGGGAGTTCACGACGAGATGATCGACGCGACGTTCCTGGCGCTCGTGGGTGTCGTACCACTCGCCATCACCGCAGTCGGTACGGAGCTGCTGCGGCGACTAAAGCGGGCCAGAAGCCGGCGACGGCGCCATCATTGGGTGATGGCCGTGTCATCTCAGCTTCGCCGGCGGCCGCATTTCCTCGCCGGTCGATGGGTCTGCTGGCTCAGCTACGGCGAGTTACTCTTCCTGCTAGCGCTACTCGGTGTCAACGCCATCATATTCTGGCACAACTACGCGCGCAAGTATGCCTCGCTCCTCGCGCGTCAGCCCTCCGCCGCGTTCCCGCGTGTCAAGACGTTCGGGCGGAGCATGGGGTACAACTGCATCTTCAACATGGTCTTCCTCTTCCTGCCGACGTCGCGTGACAGCGCGTGGATGGAATTTTTCAACGTCTCGTACGCGAACGCGATTCGCTATCACCGCTGGCTCGGCGTCTTGTCGGTAACAACGGCGGTTGTGCATTGCGGCTGCTACTACTGGTGCTGGGTGCGCGCGGGCGAGTGGCAGCAGAGAGCGCTACCGTGCTGGGACTGCTCTTGGGTGAACCATGTGGGACGACAAGTCTGGGTGAACGTGTTCGGCGAGCTGGCGCTGGGTTGCTTCATCCTGATCTCGGTGACGTCGCTCCCCGTGGTGCGTCGACGACTGTTTGACGTGTTCTACTCGGTACACCACCTCTTCCTCGCCGCTGTAGCCTTCACTGTGCTGCACTGGGAGAGCGCCGCGTGGTTTTTGCTCCCGAGTCTGGTTATGTACCTCGCGAGCCGCGCCATTTCTCACCGGAACGTGTTTGGAGCCGTTCCCGTCAAGGTCCTCCAAATCGCCATGATCGGGGACAACATCTGCAAGATTGTTCTGGCTCGGGACGCTCAATACGGGAACTTCGACGCCGGCCAGTTCGTGTATCTGAACCTGCCGATGTTGTCGAGACTGCAATGGCATCCGTTCACAATCGCGAGCTCTTCAGCTGACCCGACGATGACGATCATGGTGAAGGCTCTAGGAGACTGGACCACACGTTTCGTTCAGCACGTGCACGACTGCAAGAGTCGCCAAATTCCGCCGATGGTGCACGTCGACGGGTACTATGGCGCGTCGCTCCGAGCAGCAGCACAACCGTACACAAGACTCGTGGTCGTAGGCGGTGGCATCGGCGTCACTCCCCTGCTTTCGCTATTGGAAGATATAGCGATGGACTGCACGGCCGTGACACAAATCGACAGCGACCAGCCGGAGATCCACTTCATCTTCTGCTTCCGCGAGGTTCAACTGCTGGTGGAAATTACGCCGATACTGCGACGGCTCGCGCGAAGCAACGTACACTTCAGAGCAAGTCTGTTCTGGACCCGAGCAACCCCTGCAGCCAGTGGATCGCCCAGCTCGCGCATGGCTTTCACGAATGTGTGGTCAGACTACCCTTCAAGAATGCCAGAAACTATTGCGAGACCGTTCGCCCCGGCGCTAGTTCCATCGCAGAAGGTCTTCGCTGGTCTGGCTGCCCTTGTTACAGCGACGCTCATGCTGGCGGTGCTCGAGTACAACTGGGGTACCTCGTCTGCCTCGTGGTGGATCTTCAGTGGCACACACGTGTGGGTTGTTCGGCGGTCTGCACAGCTGTCGGCATTATTCTTCGGTGTCGCCGCTGTGCACGTGTTTGGTGCGTGTAGTCGCATTGGAGTGTCGACAAGCTCGGCATCTCGAGCTCGTTCCGCTCTCATGCAGCGCCAGTATGGAGGCATCGAGGATATCGGGGATCGTCTCTGCGAAAGGTTGCTACCGTCGCGACCGGAAGACATGTCTGTTCTTCATCCTCTGCGAGAGGCACGGGTAGATTCGGTGCTTGAGGAGTTTGGCGTTCGGATCGGCGAACACCCGGATTTGGCGCGCCTACTGTATTCCGAACGCCAGCACGCCGCGCCATTCTGCACGGATCTGCCGGACTTCGGCGACTATCGCAGACGCCAGGCTCTGGCAGGTGGGTGCTTGTCTTCGCCCGTTGGAGTGTTCGTGTCCGGACCTGGGAGCCTGAAGACTGCGGTGCACCGCGCCGTCGCGGCTATCGGCAGCAGCGAGTTTGACGTCCATACGGAGGAGTTCGAGCTCTAGACACTGCACACCACCCGCGTTTTCGCCTCACACCCGACCAGGCCGTGTCCGCACCAGCCTGCCTCGAGTTGTAGCGAGGTGTTTGCGCAAAGCATCAATGACTATTCATGCCACGCGTGAAGAGGGGTGGCGGTTACGTCTCGTGCGGCTCCCTTAACTCTCAGAATGATGCCTTCCACTTTCTTTGACCACGAAGCAGTGTATTCTAGGCGTCTAGCGCTCATTCAACAATAGAACGAGTTGCAGTGAAACCGCTTGAAGGCGAGAAGCAGGCGCGCTTAAAGGAAGTTCCTGCCGCGATCGCAATTGCTGATTCTATGCGATAGGCCCGCGGTTCAACTCGACGTGAAATGGCCCGCAATCAGAGAAGAAAAGCTGCTCGGCCGACTCCGGACCGAACGGCCAGAGAGCGCAACGCTAGCGCCTGTCCATCCTCTTGGCGACAGTGGGCACTTGCCGGTGTAGATGTGCTTTGAAGTTCTGACGCGCACATATCTTCAGAATGGTCCAGTGTCCGGAAATGCTATGCGGCTCTCTGATTGGCTGGCGGGCACAGCTAGACGCGAGCATGCGGCCAATCATAGTGCCGCATTAGACCCAAAGATCGAAAACAGCGTGTTGTTATGTATGGTAGCAGCATGTGCTGATCACTCGTGCTGTGAGCGTATCCACGGCAATCAACGAGTGAGCCAGCTCTGCGTATGTAGCCGCGCCATCGTGTACGCCGCTACCGCCACTCATTGCACAGCAGTACCACGGTACTGAATCCCGGCGGAAAAGGCATGGCCTCGTTCGTTGGCAGATGCACGATGGACGCGCTCAGCGGGTCGTGACGCACAACCTTGAAGCAAGTCCTTTTGATTTGCAAGCGCATGAAGCCGTCTGGGCCTCACCATCGTCGCGCACAAGTTGGTACATCTGCCTTCAGTCTTTTGTGCCTCACCGACTGCACTTGTCCGCAGGAGCGGCACTGCTCATCGCCACTCGCCACCTGCGATGCATAATTTACATCACTCGACACGAGCCTCGTGTTGGAAAAAAATACGTACGTTCTGCCGGCACAAACCTCACTGGCCCTGTATCAACTCGCTCCGGCCCCTCGACCCTGCGAGCCTCCAGTTTCTCGGATGCCGCGACGCAATTGGCCAGCGGCACGCGTGCCATGTATCTTCTCAGACAGCCCCGTTCCGGACTGAGCGCCCGTCGAAACGGCTTGGCGCAGTGGAAAGAATGGGCGAGATGATCTCATCAAATAAATAGTCATCCGTCAACGTCAGATTAACCATTGCAGGACGGGTTTCAGAGCTGCCGAGGCGACACGGCAACTGCTGGCCACTGACGCGTGGAAAGGGTCAGATTGTATACATTTCACTGTACGAGTTGGCCATCAACCACGCGCTGCCAAGCGTTGACTCGCCGTAGAGATTCAGAGAGCACGTGCCCTCACAGTAGATAGAATATTGAACACTCTATCTTTACGATGTCCGGAGCTCTTTCGCCAAAGATCCCCGGCCTGAGCAACATCGGATCATCGGGCAACGAACTTCCTCTGCTCTCACTTCTCGATTTCCTCTCGTCGGCCCACACCAGTTCGAGCAAGCGCCAGCGGAGTAGAGACGCTTCCAACGACTTTCAGCGAGCTGGGAGGCAACACCACAAGCAACCATGCCTCCGAGCAACGGCGCCAACACGCCCAATCCTGATGTGGGCTACACCTTTGCCAAGACTCCGGAGCAGTCCAGGCGCTTTGCATCGACCGTTCACCAGTCGTCGCTCGCTCCGTCGGCTTGGTCGTCCAAGTACTGGTACCTCGGCAGCGCAGCACAACTCGTGATGTTCGCAACTATCTTCGTCTACGTGTTCGGCCACATCTTCTACTACTCAGACGGCTACACGACGCTCAGCACCACGATCGGCACATGGTATGGCGTTGCAGCCACCCCTACTGGTGGCGGTGGCGGCGGCGGTGGTGGCGGTGGTCAAACGCCCACCGGACACCGAGAAATGGTGCGGCCCACCTACTTCTTCCTCTTCACGGTGCTCCCCGTTGCGGCCGCTGCGGTCGTGTTCGAGTTCTTGCGCCACTACAATGTCCGCCAAATCTCGTCACGCTACGTGCTCAAGATCGCCATGACGTTCCGTCGCAAGCCCAGCGCGTTCGGTTACGTCTCGTCCGTTAGCCTGGGCGAGTTGTTGTTCCTCACAGTACTTCTTGGCGGCAACGCGCACGTGTTCCAGTACTTCTACCGCGCACGGGTCGAGCGCATGTCGTCCCGCGGCGCCGTGGACTTTGACGGCTACCTCAAAATCATCGGCCTCACGCTTGGGTTCGTGTGCATCTTCAACATGGCGTTCCTGTTCCTGCCGGCGACGCGAAACTGCGTGTGGATGGAGTTCCTCAACATTTCGTACGCCAACGGCGTCAGGTACCACCGTTGGCTGGGCGTCATCACGGTGCTTACTGCGGCGCTCCACTGCTTCTTCTACTACTGGTCATGGATTCGCGAAGGAACGTGGGTTGAGGAGGCGCTGCCTTGCTTCAACTGCAGCGTCGGCGATGACGGCAAGGACCCGTGGATGAACTTCTTCGGGCTCATTGCACTGCTCGCGTTCTTGCTCATCGGTCTGACGTCAATGTCCTGGGTGCGCCGCAAGATGTACAACACCTTCTACAACGTCCACCACCTGTTCCTCATCGGCACCATCTTCACCGTGCTGCACTGGAACAACGTCATCTTGTGGATCCTGCCCACCCTCACCCTGTACGTCATCAACCGCGCGCTGTCGAGCTCCAACGGCTTCACCCCCGTCGCCGTGTCCGAGTTCACCACGCTGGGCGACGACATCGTCAAGGTGACGCTTGCGCGCTCAATCAGCCGCGCCGGGCGCTTCAAGGTCGGCCAGTTCGTGTACCTGAACGTCCCGGCAATCTCCAAGCTTGAGTGGCATGCCTTCACGATCGCATCGTCGCCACGCTCGAGCGCCGACTCGCTTACGATCCTGCTGAAATCTCTTGGCGACTGGACGCAGCAGCTCGTGCAGCACACGAACGACTGCAAGGCCAACAATGTCCTCCCCATTGTGTACATGGACGCTTTCTACGGCGCGTCGCTCGAGATGTACGACGAATACTCCACCGTGTGCCTGGTCGGTGGCGGCATTGGTGCTACGCCCATGTTCGCCATCCTCGAGGATTTGGTCACCAAGATCTCAAACGGCGAGTCGCCGAGTCAGAAGGTGCACTTCGTGTTCACATTCCGCGAGCTGGTGCTGCTGGAGGAGATCTACCCACTCATGCAGGAGATCAAGGAGCTCGACCCTCATGGGCAGTACTTCTCGTTCGAATTGTACCTCTCGCGCACGCCGAGCAACGCCGAGCTGGACGCCCCCATCGACCACAACCGACTCGCGGGGAAGCCGCACGCGGTCGCTACGCGCTACGATACGGCGGTCAGCAAGGTTGCGCCGGTTGCCTTCTCGGCCCCGCTGCGCTCTCGCTCCAGCCGCTCGTTGCTGTACCTCGCGGCATTCGTTGCGATTATCCTCGTGCTCACTGTGCTCAAGTACGGCAGCAAGGTACAGGACGACAACGCGAACCTGTGGCCTTTGCAGAACTTCGTCGAGATTTCGCTCGTCTTCCTGGTCGTCGCACTCGTCGTCTACGCGTTCGTTTTCGCGGAGCGCAAGTTGAGCCGCGACTCCACGCGCAACTCCTTCTACGCCCCCAACGGCGGGCTGCAGACGCCGACAGCCTACCGGCCATACTCGAGCGACTCGCACAGCCTCCGCGACCTCGTGGCAGAGTACGGCGTCAAGGTCGGCCGTCGCCCCGACATGGCTAGCACCATGAGCGCCGTGATGGAGAGCAACAAGAGCTTCCGGACGATGCACCCGAGCGATGGAAACGGCTCTGTCGGGGTCTTCATTTCGGGTCCCCGAGCGCTAAAGGCGGCCACGGAGTATGCGATCGCGTCGCTCGGCGCCAGCCACTTTGACGTGCACGAGGAGCAATTCGAGCTGTAAACCTGTCGCGGCAGTCAGTCTCGAGTGACGGAGTACGAGCAGCGACCATGCCTGTCTCTCAGGTTTGGTTTTCATGCGTACTTGTCCGCTTTTTCATTTCGCGAGAGTCGATTCCTTTCTTCATAGCACACAAACAAAATGGATGTCAAACACGGAGCATACGGAAAGCAGTCATGCCTTTGCTCGCCTTGAGCGAGCTAGAGCATCATCCATTCGTTAACACGTCGATCTCTACACAATGGACTCGGAGGGAACACAGTCCACGCCAGAGGGGATTCCTCAGACACGAAACACAGCTTAGCACTTGACCGTGCTGGGCTGGCCGCTGCAGCTGCCCGCCTTGCCCGTCACCGTGATGCCCGAGAACTTCCAGTTGCTCACCACCTTGGAGTTGGCCTTGATGTCGTAGATGTTGGTGGCCGTGCCGGTGAGGCC
>JAADXX010000624.1:0-17476 GCA_023338025.1 Phytopythium oedochilum
GCCGACACCGACGCCGACGACGACCGCGACCCCGACGCCAACGCCTTCAACCGTCACGCCCGTCACGCCGACACCTTGCCCGGTGACCTCACTTCCGGAAACACCGACTCCTTGCCCCGTGACGTCGCTCCCGGATACACCGACGCCGACCCCGACGGAGGTCCCGGTTACTCCTACTCCGTGCCCTGTGACTTCGCTCCCGGACACGCCGACGCCGACCCCGACGGAGGTCCCGGTTACTCCTACTCCGTGCCCTGTGACGTCCCTCCCAGACACGCCGACACCGACATCGACAACCGAGTCGCCTTCGACTCCTACGCCTTGTCCGGTGACGTCGTTGCCTGACACGCCTACTCCGACGCCGTCGACAGGGTCTCCCGTGACGCCGACGCCGTGCCCGGTGACGTCGCTCCCGGAGACGCCAGCGCCGACGGCCACACCGACGCCTTCGACCGAGTCCCCGGAAACTCCGGCCCCGTGCCCGGTCACTTCTCTCCCAGAGACACCGACCCCGTGCCCCGTCACTTCTCTCCCAGAGACACCGACGCCGTGCCCCGTTACTTCTCTCCCGGACTCCCAGTGACGCAGTGGACGCATCATCGATGGGCGTTCAACAGTATGGCTGACTGTCCTGTTTAAGCTGAGTGCAACAATAAAAAACCAGAAAAAAAGTGTGGCTGGCGAACTGGGCTTTGGACGCCAATGCAGAGGAGCCGCCGCCTACCACACGGGAGGTGGACACAGGGAATGGTGAGCGCTTGCGAATGATTGGGGTCACTGGCGAGCTCTTCAGCCCAGCGACTAAGTAGGAACGAATAGCAGCACCTGTTCTGTCTAGCGGGAAGCCGCGCAACAGGCTTCGCGTCGGGAGCGAGGATCGAGCTTGGAGGATATTTCGGGTCGTAACAACAAACGAACCAAATAGACCGTACTGAAGAAGACTTCGCTCCCGGAGACTCCGGCGCCTACCACGGTGGCTCCGACGCCAAGCCCGACGCCCAGTCCGACGCCAAGCCTGATGCCCAGTCCGACGCCGAGTCCGACTCCGAGTCCGACGCCAAGCCCAACGCCCAATCCGACGCCGACGCCTACCCCGGCGCCAACGTCGGCCAACGATGAGTGGTGCACCCGGTTCGCTACCAAGATCTCGTGCAACGTTTGGTTCCTGCAGTGCTCATGGAACAGCTCGACCGGGACTTGCAAGGGCAAGTAGGCCGGTATCACACTGGTGACGGCGTCGTCCTTGTCCCCAGCTTGCGACCGCAATAGCGACGACGACGAGTAGCCGTAGGCCGCGAAATCGACAACAGAGAGAGTCAATCCGTCCGCTTCCGACTTTCCTTCGTTGCTTCGCACAAGGATCATGATGATCCCAATACATGTCGGTGAGAAGTTGTAAGTGTGAGCTCATTTTCTGTCGCTTCGGTGCTTCCTGTTGCGGCTGTAGCATCTCACCGACGCCGCCACTCCAGTCGAGCCACTCAGGCGATCTGGTCGACTCGTCTCTCCGTGCTGGGCGACTTTGGTATGGCTATAAACCCGCCCTTACTCTTCTCCGGTGGGGTGGCCGTGTGATTCATTGGGCTGTAGGAGATCTGCGATGAACTCGTCGTCGGTGACGAAGCCGCAAACGACCCAGAGCGAGTTGAGGATGAAGCACTTCGTTTAGAGCGGGAAGATGTCGCCAGTGGAGTAGCCTTACAGCACTCTGTTGCGACGCAGTTCAATCTGACAGTCGTAGCCTGCAACGGTCCCGGGTGCGATGTTCTACCGCATGTGGCAGCTGATGGCGAGCGCCACGAGCGGCAGCAGTGTCGCGATCGCGGCGGGTGCGGTAGACAGATAACGCCGGGCTTCGACACACGACGAGCGACGAGACTGACGCGAGCGCCTTGAGCGCCACCAGCCCCGCGTCCGTGTCGATCGACGTGTGCGAGTTCTTTTGAGATCCTGTCGGTGGACGAACGCGCCATTTGTGCGGCTGGTTGCTTCGCTGCGATCGGAACGACGACACGAGCTCTAGCGACGATAGGGTTGGATGAACAGGTCTCTGTCTATGTGGAATACACGTCACTAGTAGGTGATGCTGTCTTCGACTAGTGCACGGCCAGCTTGCCCTCGGGGACCGAGCCCGGGTGCATGACGCTGTAGTTGAGCACGACGGTATGGTGTCTGGGCCGGAAGACGAGGTAGAGCACGACCTGGATGAGCGGCGGCACGGCGCACACGGCGTTGGGCACGAGCACGAACAGGTCGAACTTGACGGCGCCCGCGACGGTCCACAGCGAATTGCCGACCGCCGAGGCGACGCACATGCCGATGGGAATGCACTTGGCCGAGCGCGTTCGCAGCACCTCGACGATCTTCTCGAATGGCGACGAGTAGAGAAGGAAACTGACGATGGACCCAATGTAGCCCATGACGGTGGCGACCTGCTCAAGCGACTGGTTCGTCAGCCCGAGCGCACCGAGCGCCACGTATGCGGTCACGAGCAGCAGGAAGGCGAACGTGGCGGCCACCGTCTTGAATGCACTCTTGGGCTGCGCCGTGAACCGGCAATAGATGCAGATGTAGCCCAGCGCGAGCACGAAGCCCAGCGCCATGGTTGTGAACAGCGGGAACATGTTCCTCACCAGGTAGCCGTACATTCCCCTGTACCATCCATCGCATGACAATGGAGCGGGTGGTGTGAGAGAGCCGAGCTCTAATGGCAACGGCAAACCGCGACGCACCACATGTGGCAGTTGCTGACCATGGACACGAGCGGGATGAGCGATACGTCGCCTGTCTTGCGCTGCTTCACCACGCGGTACATGCTCGGGGCCGGGCTCAGGTAGATGGCAAGGCTCGACAGCGACGCCAGCAGGCCCACGGCCGTCTCGAACGTCCCCATAGCTGCGTTGAGTGTCTCGCGGGTCTGAGGTCGAGGCGGAAGATTCTCAAGTGTCGGATTTCGCTGTCAGTGTCGAGTGAGCGACTCGCATCACTGCAACTGGAGCCACAGACTTCAATATGCCAGTAAAAATACATCCTCAGCCGCAGGTTCTTACCCAGTCTGAGCACGGAGATTCGACGCGGACCTGACGGCCATGGTGACAGCGTGAGTCGTCTAATTATAAGGAGCGGGAGGAGACCAAGAAGTGCAGCAAACGACGGTCGTTGAGAGCTGATCGGTTGCTGTTGTGTCCGAGGAGTCGAAGCCCTGGCCTCGACTTGTTAATGGCAGCGTCTTGCGAGCCGAAACGAATTGTTCCGATGGAATCGAAGCGACCGAGCTGCAGGATCAAGCAAGCATTAGAGGGCAGCACGACTCCGCCAGCCACCGTTGCGTAGTCCCCAGACACGTCGCCGCCACTTTGGGCACAAGCTCGAACCTCGAACCTCTGTATTGTCGGGTCAAGCGAAGCGAGCGAGAAACGGTCAAGGTCGGCGGATGTTCATACTCTCAATTGCTTTGGCTTCCGACAGGTCTAGGCACCTTCCGATGCAAAAAAAAAATACATGTGCTGTGTCTACTCTATTTGGATGACGGTGTCCGAGTGCGCCGGCGTGGCCAACTCCTCGTACTGCGCGTCGGAAGCATCGGGGTCCGGCAATGCTATGGTCGGCTTCGCGGCCGCTTGCTGGCCCATTGGCGACCGCAGGGCGTGGTACATGTCCATGATGACGGCGACCTGCTTCTTGGGCCGGAACGCGAGGTAGAGCGCGATCTGGATGATGGGCGGCACGGCGCAGACCACGTTCGGCAGCAGCACGAACAGGTCGAAGTTGAGCGCGCCGGAGATGGCCCAGAGCACGTTGCCGATGGCCGAGGCGACGCACATGCCGATGGGGATGCACGAGGCCGAGCGCGTGCGCAGCACTTGCGCGATCTTCTCGAACGGTGACGAGTAGAGCAGGAAGCTGACGACGGACCCGATGTAGCCGACGACAGTCGCGACGTCAGCGTTCGTCTGACCCGTGACGCCCGTGACGCCCAAGGCGACGTAAAGCATCACGAGCGCCAAGAAGGCGAGCGCCGAGCCGAGGATTGTGGCCAGGCGGCGCGACTGCGTCGTGAACTTGCAGTAGACGCACACGTAGCTGAGAGCGAGCGCGCAGCCGACGGCCATGGTCGCGAACAGTGGGAAGAGGTTGTGCACTAGGAAGCCGTAGGTGCCCCTGTTACAAGCAACCAGCTAGTACTGTTAGCGTCACGATGTCGGCATCCACGCATCTGACACTATAGTAGATCAAGTCGAACGCACCATATGAAGCAGCTCGCGAACATGGAGACGAGCGGCAAGACGGACACCTCGCCGGCCTTGCGCTCGCGCGCGACTCGGTAGAGACTTGGCGCAGGGCTGAGGTAGATGGCCAAGCTGGACACCGACGCCAGAAGGTTGACGACTGTGCTCAGCGCGTCGCCCATCTTGATCAGCTGCTGCAGTCGTAGTGGTGCGCGTGCGGCGGCGAGTTGTGTAATGTCCGGAGCGCCATGCCAAGCTGTGCAGGGCGAACGGATGGAAGATCCTCCATTGGCTCCAGCGTTCGCAGGGAACGAGCGGCGACGCCTCGCGCGCTTCAACCATGCAGGAAAGACATGCGCGGACCCATCGTCTCTATTTTCTATCGCGATGTCGACTGGAAGCGGCCAATGCTGCGTCGAACGTCCAAGCTGATGTTTGGACGCCTCGTCGCATGTGTGACGTGGTCATGACCCGTGTATAACAGTACAATTTTGCTTTTTTCATAATACTGTGGTTAAAGGCACTGTGGTAAGTTAGAGACGTCGTCTGTCGTCTACAGACGCGTCTGAAGCGGTGCAACGGTACGTCCGTTGCCTTGTCCAACAAAAACATGAGACAGACAAGATTCCTGATGCCAAGTATAGCGCGCTCGCTGCTCTCTCGCACCGGACAGATGCGTCTGAACGCCGGAGGCGGCGTCAGCCACAGCAGTCGGCGCTCTGGCAGCCAACCACTCGGAGCAAATTCAACGTGGCGGCCGGCGTATCTCTCGGTCGCCGCGTCGACGCCGCCAAGTTTAGCTCGGAAATTCGCGAGCCGACGGCCACGCGCCTTTGTACGGATGGAGACCAGACAGATAGGCGATGGAGCTGCAGTGCGGTTCATTAACACTCAGCGTTGGCAGTTCCCGCTTCAGGACAAGCGAGCGTACGACCCGCCGTGCGTCTTTGCAGACCACGCGCAGTGACCAAGAAGAGAGACAATGCTCGAGTCGCGAGCTAGATTTGAACGAACAAGCACGGCCACATCATCAAGAGTTTCGGAAGACGTGGCGATATTTGAAGGCATTGCTGAAGGGTTCGTAGTTGCGTTAGTGTCAGTGTGTTGGCATATGGCATCTCTCGGCACCAATCGCGCGGTGGATGCAAACTAATCCAGAGACCCTGTTTAATTAACATCACCATCGTGTCCGACTCATTAGCTCCCCGTGCTGCGCGTTTGAGGCTGTCGCGACGACGGCGACCTGCTGATGGGTCCGGAACACGAGGTAGAGCGCGATATGGATGATGGCTGGAGCGGATCAAACGGCGTCGGTCAGCATCACAAACAGGCCGAAGTTGAGAGGACCCAAGACGGCCAAGACAACGCTGCGATAGCCGAAGCGACAACTTGATAAAGATGACGTCGTCGGAGCGCGTGCGCAGCATGAAAAGGACCTTCTCGAACGAGAACGAGCACATGACGAAGCCGGTGAAAGACTCGATCTAGACGACGACGGCCATGACTTTGTCAGTTGTTCGGCCTGTCACGCTCGCCACAACCAAGCCGACGTCTAAGATATCGAGGGCTACGACGACCAATGCCCAGACAAGGGCTGTGACGACCTGTCGGAGCTGCGTCGTGAAGACGCTCGCGTAACGGACAGCGAGCACGCCTTGGTCGCGAACAACGGGAACAAGTTGCGCGCGAGGAAGCTGTTGGTGCCCCTGTACGTGATGTTCGCTGTTAGTGTCGCGGCAAAGGCAATGGGTCCATCAAAGGAGCGAGGAGGACTTGCACAACGCGACGAGGCTCAAGGCTGATGCGAAGCGGTAGTACTGACGCTACTTGTGCAATGACCCATGGTCGTTTAGTTCATCACGACAGGCAGGTCCCTCTCATGGTGGAGTTGATCAATGATGGACCCCTCGCGTCGCACCGCAAACTCACGAAAACACTCTAGTGCAAAGGCAAGCGGTTGCCAAAATGCGGCTCGAATAGTCGAGGATGGAGCTGCTAAATAAAGTTGGTCGCGGCATGTGGATGCGTCAGCCATTATGGTTTGAACGCTGGCTCATTGACCATTCATAATCTATCCAATGGCAATGGCGAGACAAAGCACCTTGTGACGAAGGAGTCTACATTCTGCCGCATCCAAGTGAATATGCACCGTGAAATCCTGGCTCTAATCTAGACTCTAGTCCCAAGCGCGACGGGTGATGCCAGGGCGACGAAGCTGCTGCCACTACAGACTGGGCTCTGGACCGCGATGACGACGCTCTCCTCGTCCGACGCATCCGTGACGACCTCGATCTCGACCGCGTCTATCGGTAGCTTCGGCTGCTGCTGCTGCTCGTCCTTGCGTTCCCGGAATACGACGCACAGCGCTAGTTGGAACGCGTGGATCGTGACGAACAGGCAGTTGGGGCCGATGATGAGCCAGTTGCTGGTCACGATGCCGTAGCTCAACCATGACATGTTGTTTAGCGTGCCAGCGAGCACCATCGGCGCCTGGATGACCGCCGCCGACTTTGTCTGGAGCACGATCGCCACCTTCTCCATCGGCGCGCCGTACAGCAGCACGAGCGCGACGTCCGCCATCAACCCGACGGTGATAACGGCATAGTGGCGGCTCTGGTTGGTGTGTCCGAGGGCGGCGAGCACTACGTAGACCGTCGCGACCGCCAGGACACCGACCGTAACTGCAGCGCGTCGCACGACCGTCGCGCGCTGGTCGCCGGCGTATCGCCAGTAGGTGACAATGTAGGCTATCGCCGCGACCTCCCCGAAGACGAAGACGGAGAAGACGGGGAAGATGAGGTCCGCGATCGCCCCGTACATCATCCACATGTGCGAGCTGCAGAGCAGCAGCAGCAGTGGCAGCACCGAGACGCTGCCGACGTCTTTGGCCTTGACGACCCGCGCCAGCGCGACGGACGGGCTCAGGATGACGAGTGCCGTCGTGAGTCCCGTGATGACCTTGACCGCCATCACTGCAGCCGCGGCGACCATGGTGACTTGCTCTTGGGGCGGCCGAGAGTCGAGTGTCGAGTGTCGAGTGTCGGGTGTCGAGTGTTGCTCAAGCGCGGCGAATCGCAGAATGAGGCGGTTGGAGCGCGAGGTGAAGTGACCAGCGCGGTGCCTGCGGACTGTGGTCCTTGTTGAAGTGGGCTATATTTGCGTTAAACCAGTAGTTATCGTCAAAAAATCGTAAAGCTATTGAATGAAAGGTATGCGACAAAGTCGAACGTTGCGACAGCGACGTGACACGGGCGAAGACGTAGTTGGAGCCCCGAACGCAATCAGCAGGCCGCGAAATCCGGGCTGTTGGCGCCGCTCGCGTTGACGCGGCTTCCTTCCTATCCATGCGCCTGGCTCAGACGTTCGTCTGTATCAACGGACTGCGAGACAGCGTTGTATTGGTGCGAAGTCGAAGGACTTGGACATCGAGGTGTGTCTCAAGGCGACGCGAACCGATCTCCACGCGAAATGTTCGATTGTCAAAACAGAGCGACTACCACTGGTAACCCAACGGCTTGCCGCTCAGCTAGTTCTTCAGGAGCGCGAGTGGGGAGTGCATTGCCTCGAAGGACGGGCTCTGAAGGTCGGCGTGGGCCTTGGCGCCTACGCAGGTCGGGGTCATGGCGACGACCACCGAGACGGACTGCTCGGCCTCGGCCTTGCCGTCCGGGAGGCGCAGCGGGTGCGTCTTGGGGTTGTAGATCGCATACAGCACGAGCGTCGTGGAGCCGAGCGAGAGGAAGAGGATGTTGGGCGAGATGATGAACCAGTTGCGCGACAGGATGCCGTAGGTGAACCACAGCGCGTTGTTGATCGTGCCCGCGACGACCATGTGGATCTGGAAGTAGGCGGCCGACTTGTGCTTGAGCACGAGCAAGATCTTCTCCATCGGCGCGCCGTACAGACACACGGCGACAATGTCGGCGGCGTACCCCATGACGTTGCCGACGCCATGCGTGGTCTGGCCGAGGTACCCAAGCCCGCCGAGTATAGCGTACAGGCTCAGCACGAAGAGCACCGAGAGCACGGCGAGGAACACGCGCCGCACGAACGTGCGCTCGGTCGTGTTCCGCCAGTAGAGGGCGATGTACCCGAGCGCGACGACGTCTCCGATCACGAACGTGATGAAGACGGGGAATATTAGGTCCGTGAGGTAGCCGTACATCATCCAGACGTGCGAGTTGGCCAGCAGCGAGACGAGCGGGATGAAGGACACGAGCCCCACCTGCTTGCTCTTGTGCACGCGGTACATGGCGATGCTTGGGCTCAGGATCATCACGAGCGACGCGCAGCCCGCCAGCGTCTTGACGACCGTCACCGCCGTGCTCACCATCGTGACCGACGAGTGGGGCAGTGGGCACTAGAGATAATGAGCTGGAGGACGCGGTGGTTCGGTGGTGGAGCCGTTGTCGGTGTTGAAGATGGGCGTGGATATTGCGACCAATGCGATTACGCGATCGGTTTGACGCCTCGCTTGAATTACAGTATCAATTCACGGTATATCACAAAATACTTTGATGAAGAGGTACGATTCTCTAGTCGCATTTCTATACCTTGATATATGCCGACGCAGTCGGAGCTCACCGTGTTTTAGTACTGACTGCGGTACACTAAAAATTACGCTTGGATGAGCCTCATCCAATCAGCTCATCGTCTCCTGACAGGTTACGGGTTACACGAGTAACCAGTTGTTGCCATGAGTGCTGGTGTTGTTGTTCATCGACAGTTGTGACGGCCGAGTCGTCATTCTCGCCATGCACCCGCAGTCAGAGTCTGTCTGCCGACGACAGCAGCGCCTCACACTCGCCCTATTGGGTCCCGCCAGTCTCTGAAGTGGGCTGCACCACCACCACCACCTCGAGCGGCTCTAGTGGCGAACGCAGCGACGAGTACACGGGACTGCCGACGTTCTTCTTTTGCGCGTCCGACGGCGTCTCTCTTGGAGTGGCGATGAAGGAAATGGTGAGCTCGTCGATGGGCGGCGTCTCGGCGGCGGCGGCATCGCTGTTGGGGAGGGTGAAGCCTTCTGGCAGCGGGTGCGTCTTGGGGTCGAACATAAGGTACAGCGTGACGTTGACGAAGTTGACGGCGAGGCACATGGCGTTGCCGACGAACATGAACCAATTGCCGACCATGGGCGTGTAGATGACCCACATGGCGTTGTTGGTCATGCCCGAGAGCACGAGCGGGATCGGGATGAAGGCCGCCGACCGGTACTTGAGCACCAGCATGATGCGCTCCATGGGCGAAAAGTACATGCTGAGGCCGATCGTGACGCCCAGGTACCCGATGGTGTTCTCGACGCCGTGGTGGGACTGGCCCAGGAGCCCGAGGTCGCCGAGCACGGCGTACAGCGTTAGGAGCAGGTAGAAGCCCACGCCCGCGCCGACCACCTTGAGCGTGGCCTTGAGGTTCTTGGTGCAGTAGATGTAGACGGCCAGGTACGTGACCGAGATGATGTCGGCGATGAGGAAGCACGTGAAGATGGGGAACCACGTCCGGGTGACGATGCCGTCCAGCATCCTGTCGGGTTGGGTTGTGGCACTGGTTAGTCGGCCGTTCAGAGCCGAGGTATGCTGGCAAGATCCAAACGGACGCACCATATGTGCGAATTGCCCAGGACAGCGACGAGCGGGAAGACGGAGGCGATACCCGTGTCCTTGGCCTTGAAGATGCGGTACAGCGCCGGCGAGAGACTCAGCGTGACGGACAGCGACGTGCAGGTCGCGACGATCTTGAAGAGCAGCACCACCGCCGACGGCACGGCCATTGCGTCGCGCTTACTTATCAATACGGACGATTCGCGGCGCTCGGTGCGCAAGTGCGGAGCAAGGGGCGCATGGACCGAGGCGGACACCACACAGACGGAAGCGAAACTGAGGGATGAGATGCGGCGCCCGCCAGTGAACCAAGCGACTTGAGACAAGAAGCGTGAGCACAGCGACGTGTTTGAAGCAGAGCCATGCGCAGGCAGTAAATCAGTGTTCGAACCTCATAGGAGCATATGATATGAATATTACGTACTGATATCAAGGGATATACTGGAAGCTCGCAACACACTCATCGATGAGTGCGTCGACGCGCCAGTGGGCGATTTGTCGAATGCATCATGCAGTGCCACTGGCACTGCCAGTGTTCCCGGTACATGTATTAAATAGGTCGCGCTCGAGTGACTCGTGGATGCAGCTGCTTCTGGTCGGAACCCGATGGTTGGAAGGTGTCGAATTGCCTAGCTGTCGACTGCTGGCAACGACACCATTGCTGCTTCAAAGTGATGATGATGAAGCTTGATCTATTAGTACTCCGATCGTGCGTAGAAGTTGTGACTCCGTCGCATCTGCTGCTTGGGCGTTCTCCGCGGCGAGCAGTGCGCTCGCCTTCCGTCGCCGGGTCTGTTTGTAGGGCCGTCGTGTCGGGCTTTACGCTTCCTGATGCCTTGGCCTCCATTGCCGTACATTGGCTAAGAAGTCCGCCGCCGTGTTGCTGGCTCTGTCTCCACTGAATAGCCGCGTATCCGCTGAGAAGCCGTCCTATGCGCTGTTTAGCCGCCACGAGTGCCGGAGCCCGGAGGGAGTGGAGACCCTGGAAGGCCTGAATGAGCAACTGACTGTCGCCCCGTATCTCCAGCTGGTTGGCCGCTCGCGTGAAGTGTCGTTGGAGATGCTATTGCTGCTTCAAAGTGTATCAATTGGCCGATGGACTGACTGCCTCGATGCATGGAACGCGCACCCATGAGTTGACGCCAATGAACTTCGCTGGTCGTGCATGGCATAGCGTGACACCATGCCATGCACGACCAGCGAAGGCGATTTGATGGCTGACAAGACGATGTGGAATGTTCACCCTCTGGCCAAAGCACGACGACGAATCACGAAACACGACTGACACCGACGGCACGAATCGGCATCCTTACATTACAACAACGGTCGAAGCGCGGCCGCAGCCACCGCGCCTTTTTAATGTACAAGGCGGCAGGTGCGGCACGCTCCGAGCGCGGTGACGCGTTCTGCGGTCGAGCTACTGCCTCAGTGGCGCGAGCGGCGACGGCAAGATCTGGTAGCTGGGGCTCTCGGGGACGGCGCTGACGCGCGACTGGCGGTCGATCGAGATGGAAATGCGGCTCGCTCCACCTTGGAGCCCGGCGGCAGCGTCCTCCTCCTTGACGAGCAGGTCGGCGTTGGCCGCGGCCTTCTCGTTGCGAGCGCGGGCCTTGCTCGGGTGGAAGGCGATGTAGAGCAGGAACTGCGTGATGGCGAACGTGAGGCAGACGACATTCGTGACGAAGAGGAACCAGAGGCCGGCCATGGGCGTGTACACGACCCACATGGTGTTGTTGATGCCGCCAGCGATGACCATGTGGATCGGCATGCTCTCGGCCGTCTTGGTGCGCAGCACCTCGCGCATCTTGATGAAGGGCGAGCTGTACAGCACGAGGCTCACGCACGTGGCGATATACCCCATGATGTTGTTCACGGTGCTCCTGCTGAGTCCGAGCACGCCGAGCCCGCCCAGCAGCGCGTAGGTGCTGATGAGCAGCAGCACGGTCGCGTACAGCGCGATGACCTTCAGCACGTACTTGCGCTCCGTCGTCGCGCGCAGGTACACGACGACGTACACGAGCGCGATGAAGTCGCCCGTGAGGAAGGTCGAGAAGACCGGGAACATGTTGTGCGTGAGGTAGCCGTCCATCATCCACACGTGGCAGTTGGCCAGCACCGACACAAGCGAGATGATGGACGTGTGGCCGGTCTGCTGCGTCTTGTAGATCCGGTACACGGCCGGCGTCGGGCTCAGGATCATGGTCAGCGACGTGCAGCCCGCCACCACGCGGAAGACCGACTCGACGGCGCCCGGCATGGCGAAAGCGCGGCGATGACAGGCTCGAGAGGGCGGCAGGCGGCGAATTGGTGACTGAGCGACTTCCCAGCGCTGTGAGGAGACCGCCACGCCTCGCGCAGCTTCATACAGACGGCGCCCATCGGCTCGGATAGCCGACGACTGCAACTTGTGACCTTTTTCTACTGGCGAGACTGGGTTTGGATCAAGCCAAGGGACACTTATCGATGGACAGGTACGCCATAAATAGGTCAAATGGTGGTGCGCAAGTCCAATCTCGAGGTTTAGATGAGGAGAGTCCTCCTCTCAACTTGATGATTGGATAGCAGCGTAACCGTAAGTTACAGTCCGTAACCAGAACTGTTCCACTGATTGGGGTTCGGCAAGGCTGTGTCGCAGATCTCGATCTTGATGAGTGCTGGTCACTCTTGACAGTTGATTGAGAGGCTCTTGGAGCCAACACCCGAGTTGTCTGTGGATCCAGTCGAAGCGAAGCCACAAATAACCGAGCTGGTGTGACGAGGTTCGTGTAAATAATAGACTGCTTTGCCTTTGGTAAATGTACGATAGAGTCTCTACAGCTGCAGCCGCTCGGGATTGGCTACAGGCTCGACCGTAAAGCGCAGCATCGGCGACCGGTAGACGCCGCTACTGCTGCTGAGGCTGAGGCTCCGGATCGGGGCGAGCGGCGACGGCATCGGTGCGTAGCTCGGACTCTCCGCCTGCAGCTTGTTGGCGGCGTCGGCCTTTGGCGACAGCTCGATCGTGATGGCGATGTCCCCGTTGGGGAGATTGATGGACGGCTGGATGGCGCGATTCGGGTGGTACATCATGTACAGCACGAGCATACCGAGGCCCAGCGGCAGACAGATCATGTTGGGGATGAACATGAACCAGCTCTTGTCGACAGACGTGTAGATGACCCACAGCAGGTTGTTGGTGGCGCCGCAGATGACCATGACAATCTGCACCGACGTCGCGTTCTTGGTGCGGAGCACGCGCACGATTTTCTCGAACGGTGCGCCGTACAGCAACACAGCGGCCACGATACCCATGTAGCCCATGATGTGGCTGATGCTCTCGTAGTCCTGCCCAGTGACTCCCTTGGACGCGAGGATGGCGTAGACGGACACGACCAGCAGCGGGAACGCTCCGATCGCGATGACCGTGCGAACGTACTTGTGGTCGTCCGCGAACTTGTAGTAGACGGCGAGGTACAGAAGAGCGGCGACGTCGCCAAAGCCGAAGGATACCATGACGGGGAAGATGTTGCCGCGGAAGTAGCCGAACAACATCCACATGTGCGAGTTGGCGAGTAGTGAGACGAGTGGGAACACAGAGACATGGCCGACGTTCTTGGTCTTGTACAGCTTGTAGATGGCTGGAGAGGGACTCAGCGTCACCACAAAGGACGAGAGCGCCGTGAGCACGCGCAGTGCCGTCAGAACCGATTCGCTCGGCATGGATCTTGGGTTTGTTTCCGAAGCTGGTGCGGGTCTTGGTGGGGAAGCGGCGATGGCCTTGGACGTCAGACGCGACCAACACTCGACGAGCCGAATCGCATAATGACTGCAGCCCAAGCAGCCGAAGAGGCAGGGCTGGAGGATCGAGGGGGGAGCGATGAGAAGCCGACAGAAGGTTGGCTGGTGAGCGGGGATGGCGTCGGAATGAGAGAGGGCGCGGCTTTCGCGGTGACAGGACGTCTGCACCGGCCAAAACTGAAGTTTGAGCGGGTTTCCCAGATCAGGGTAAATGTCTCGATCTAAATGCATACAAATGCAACATACAAATACCCGAAAGAGGAAAAATGGTGACTGTAAAAAGTTCTGGTGGTTTGTCTCATTTCTCTTGCGACCAGGTTTCTATGCGACGTGTTCCTGCGTCAGCGTTTAAATCAGTGATAGTAACCGATTAACAAGTATAATTAGAAGCGATACACTGAGATAATATTGAAAACTAGGGAGTGACGAGGCGGGCATCATTCTAATCTGACCGCTCGCCCAATCACAGCGCGTCACGCCGGCCCAGAGCGTGCGGTCGCGAACGCTCGTGCTTGGTCAGTGACCACTTGTCACGAGGTCGGACGCGTGCCCAAGCAGCCCGCTTTGATAGGTGAGGGGGCCGCTGCTGGGTTGGATTTTTCGCCTGGCCAGGGATTGGCAGGCTCCGACGCCCTGTGCACAAATCCCAGCGGATTTTGTGGTGTGGAGGTTCGGCAGCTACACCAACTCGGACCGCCGACATTGATGGTGTCCAACTCTTACGTGGTCATGCCAGTCAATACGACGCAGTTTCAGCGACCAAACGCTAGTCAATGCGAGGTTCTTTGGTGCGTTACAAAGCGATCCGAATGAAGGCCATGTTACTCTCAGTGGGGACTGCGTGCACTTAAATCGCCACTTCAGTGCCGTCTTCTGCGTCGGCGCACAGATTCGATCGCGATCGTGGATTGATTGAGTGTATTATGGGTTAAACGGAGGTCTAAACGCTGGTTCACCTCGCTGGACCGTGTCCAGAACTCTTGACGATGACACCGACGACTGGCGCTAGCGGAGACACGAGCGGCTCGTACCGGACGCTGGCGGTCCGCTCCTTCTCCTGGATTTCGGCCTTGGGCGTCTCGACCACGATGGAGATGACGCGGCTCGCGTCTTGAGGCGTCTGGCAGAAAGGTGCCGGCTGCCGCGGCTTGTAGAGCGTGTAGAGGATGAGCATGGTGATGCCGAGCGGGACGCAGATGGCGTTGGGGATGAACTGGAGCCAGTTGCCGTCGAGCGCCGTGTAGATGACCCATAGTGAGTTGTTGACGAAGCCGGAGATGACCATGACGATCTGGATGGGATGCGTGTCCTTCGTGCGCATGACGTACACGAACTTCTCGAAGAAGGGCCCCCCGTACAGCGCGATGGCTGTCAGGATGCCGAAGACGCCCACGACGTGGCTGATCTGCTCGAAGTCCTGGTTCGTGGCGCCGACAGCTGCGACGATGGCGTAGACTGTGATTCCGAGCAGCGCCGAGCACAACACTGCGAGGACCTGCAGGAACCTGCGCTGCTGCGCCGGTGGCGCGTAGCGGTAGTAGACGAGGATGTAAGCGGTGGTGGCGAAGTCGCCGAAGCCGAAGGATACCATGACGGGGAAGATGTTGCCGCGGAAGTAGCCGTACAGC
This sequence comes from Phytopythium oedochilum, assembly GCA_023338025.1. Lineage (NCBI taxonomy): Eukaryota > Oomycota > Peronosporomycetes > Pythiales > Pythiaceae > Phytopythium > Phytopythium oedochilum. The sequence goes on from JAADXX010000624.1 coordinate 15,235, forward strand.
ATCCACATGTGCGAGTTGGCGAGCAGCGACGCGAGCGAGTAGATGGTGAGGTGGCCGACGCTCTTGTTGCGGTGGATGCGGTAGATGGCCGGCGCGGGGCTCAGGATGACCACGAACGCCGACAGCGCCGTCAGGATGCGCAGCACCAGGATCACGGCCTCGCTCGCCATCGCCTCGGTCGACTAACGTTCAGAGCGCACGCGGAGCGGTCGGTCGAGAGGAGAGCCTAGCGCATTGAACGAGTGCGGGCGACGCGGAGGAACGGCAAGTGAACGGAAGTGAGCCAAGCGGTGGGGATCGACATTTGCAAGGGCTTTTCAGGTTGAGTACCCTGTTTTGGACGTATGCTCGTGTCGCAATGGCCGATGAACAATATATCAGTACGCTAACAAAAATAAGGTGGAGCTAGACAAAGGCCACTCTAATAAGTTAGGAAAGGATGAAGTTGCGCGACCGATGATTGGCGGGACGCAAACATACGCACAGTCCGCATCCTATATAATAATCAAGGTATCACACGTCCCAGACAGTTTGCGTCTGCTCGCTGCTCGACGCAAACGCGTACGTGTGGTGCAAAGGTTGTGTCGAGGCTTGGCTGTCCGTGCACCATCAGAAAAAGCATCGGAACTGCTGCTTTCGGATCGCGTCGTCGCAGTCTAAACGACGCAAGCAACAATCACAAATCCCGATAGACTCGATCTATCCGAACATGAACGCCTTGGTCGCGTCCAAGCTTTTACGTTTGGGTGAGTCTACATTTCAAGTGGGTAGATTAGCGTACACGCTGCAGCGCGATCAGGCGATGAGCGTGGGGACGAGCGACGCGGCGGAGGGCGACCGGAGCGCGACGTAGTCAACTGCGTCCGATTCGAGCGCGCAGCTCTTCGGACTGTCGACAGGCGAGAGCGAGAGCGACCGCATGTCCTCCATCTCGTTGCTGCAGCTATCACTGCACACGTCCACCACGAGCTCTAAGCGCTCATCGGCCAGAACCGGGTCTGTGACGACCGCAGAGCCGCCATCGCCGCGATAGATGACGCATAGCGCCACTTGGATGGAGCATAGCACGATGCCGAAGAAGTTGGGGGTCATGACGAACACGTCGTTGGTTGTGAGGCCGAAAGTGAGCCAGAGACTCGTGTTGACGAGGCACATGCAGCAGAGCGGCACGGGCAGCGCGCGCGCCGACTTGGTCTTGATTACCACCTTGACCTTTTCGAGCGGCGAGCCCAGCATGACGATGGCGAAGGCGTCGCCAATACCGCCCATGACTCGTGCGGCGTCCGCCGTGCTCTGACCCGTGACGCCCCCAATAGTGAGCAGCACGAAAACGACGACAGGCCCGACGAGGCACACCGCGAGGAACACCATGCGCCGGATACGCACGCGGTCGTCGCTGTAGTAGTAGAAGACTGAGAGGAAGGACATCGAGCACGTCTGCGCGAACAGCGACGTCACGAGAATAGGGAAATACGTTCCCGTGAGGATGCCGTACCACATCCTGTAGAAGAGGATAAGAGTTTTCAGCTTAGCGGTGATGAAGTAGAGACAGGCATTGACACCAATGCGAGCGCACCAGATGTGGCCGTTGCACCAAAGCGCAATGAGCGGGAGCGCGGACTTGGGGCCCGTGGACTTGTCGCGGTGGATGCTGTATATGTCAAAGACCGGACTCATGGACACGCTGGCCGATACGACCGTCGTGATGCCGCGCAGGACGAGCAAGGGACTCATTTCGCTTGGCGGACCGCTTGCTTGTGGTGGAGTTGCGCAATGAGAGCGACCGTCGAGGTGACGCCGAGACGCGTCAACCTGCCGAGCTGGATCGCTTGAGATAAGCATAAACGCCACCTCAAGCAGTGCAACTCGAAATAGACGGATCGGCAGCGGAGATAGCGGCTCGACGGCTCTTGCTTGAAGGGCGAGTGATGAGTGGATGGATCTGCAATGGATCGGCGTCGCATAGAACTCGCATGGACGACAGCAATGGCGCCAAAAATACCCGATCCGGTGGTCGGTGAGATGGTCTTACTTCCTTTGTCTCGAAATTATCCGACCAAAAAAAGCATACGGACTTGCACCGTGTACGCGTAACTGCTAGCGCACATTGCTGTCCCGCCGCGAAGTCGTCGTGCTCGACGACACTACGGAGTCGGGGACTTACTTGTGTTTGTGCCGGATGTGATCTTGACGAAGGAAGCACGCCGCCGAGATGCGCCAGGGCCATGTCGTCGCTCCAGCA
>JAADXX010000625.1:0-17357 GCA_023338025.1 Phytopythium oedochilum
GATCACCCACTCGATCGCGAGGAAGAACGAGTTGCGCAGCTGCAGAAGCACCATGTACAGGTAGTTGACTCGGCGGGTCTTGGTGAAGAAGTTGCGGCCAGCGATGGCTCCCATGACCATGGCGAACGTGATGACCGACAGAAGCTCCGTCGTCCCCGACATTGACGAGAAAGCGTTGCTCGGCACGATGGTCATGAGGACCGAGATGAGTTGCTCACTAAGCCCAATGGTTGTGTCCACCGACGTGCTCGACTGCTCGAATATCTTGTGGACATCAGTGACCCGGAACGTCGAGTTGGTTGTCAGCGTGGTGTCGGTCGCGCCGCTGCACCAAAGCGCTCCGTTCTCCAGCATGTCGAGTGCCAATCCGTTGGGGCACACGAGACCCATCGCATTCGGCACGGAAGTCGAGTAGCCGGAGTCCGGGCTAAACGTGGGCTGGAAAAGCAGTGCGACGGCTATACCCGCCAGGCTAGACGTGGTGGACTCGGTCAGGAACACCTTGAGCGTCTGCAGACCGACGGCCGAGCCCTTGCCGACGAAGATGATATCGCCGATCGCGACGGCCACCGAGCAGAACACATACGGCACAACGAGCGACTTGAGCGCGCGAAGGAAGAGGCCGCCGGGCAGCGAGATCCATTCGGCGGCCAGGTCGGACACCTCGAACACGTTGAGCAAGACGCCAAGCACGATGCCGATCACAGCACCGATGATGATGTACGTCACCGACAGCTTGAAGTTGCTGCGCGCACCCGCGAAGTTCTCGACGGGGTCGTTGCTCTCTCGCTCCTGGATCGTGATGAACGGGTTCGAGTTGCGCAGCATCGAGTACTCGCTCTGTCTCGGCTGCGAGTTGAGGCCGCGGGGAGTTATGCTGGACGTGACATCCGTGTGGTCCCCGCTGTTGCCGCGGGACCCGGAGAACCCGGTCGTGAAGTTGGTGCGCGGGCTGCTGCTGATCGTCGTGATGCTCTCGTGGAGGCCCTTGGGCACGGATCCGCGCGCGACCGCATCGGTGACCAGCCGCTGCGCCGGAGGGGCAGCGTTGAACCCTGAGTTGTTGAGCGGGACGAAGGACGCCGTCTGTCGGTGGCCTTGTCCTGCGTTTGTCCGCTCGCGGTGCAGCGCGCGTTGCTGCTCGTCGTCCAGCAGCACGAGGCCGGACGAGGACTGCGGGGCCTGGCGCATGCTGCCTTGGCCGATCGAGGGCGAGCTGGCTGGAGAGTTGGAGACTGGCGAGATGAGAGACCGGAGAGACCGTAGAGCCACGAGGTGGCAACGGAACAACCTCCGCCGTTGCACAAAGGCACAGTCCGGTCTGCCGAGTCTTGAACGCGTGTGCATAGCCAGCTCTGGTGATGTGTATTCCTCACCTCATCACCCTCTGCAATAGTGACATTTACCACTCGATCACGGTCTCATTAGGTAACAACATCTGCTTGATGTGCTTGACAAGTCCCTGCTTTTTAGAGTATAATGCCACTAGACGAAGGTTCCGCCGGTGAGGAGCTTCCCGCAACGGACACCCAAGTCATCCCATCAGCGATGCACGCTCCGACTTGATTCTGCAGAGCTTGCGCATTGTACGTATCATTCGCGGTGGAATGGACGCAAGTTCACGTGTACTGCGCTGTATCGGAGCTCGTGACGTGGACTCGTGCAAGCACGTGCATGAACGCTCTATACAATCCACTTTTATATTCGCTAGCCGGCGCTTTCTCGCGCGCTGTCCTTGCCACCACTTCGCTCTCCTTTTCACCCGACTCGTCCATCACACCCATTGGCGGCGCGGACGGCTGCGGCTGCTGTGGCTACTTTGGCTGCTACTATCGCTGCTGGTGCTGGTCGGAGCGCTGTCACTCGCGCGCGAGCCTGGGGACGCGACCGTGCTGCTCTCGCTCTCGTCGGCGTCGCGGGCATACATGTTGGCGCCGAGCAGGAAGGCCGACTTGCAATCGAGCGAGCAGAACTCGGGGTACCGGTGCGCGCTAGTGTGCGACTGCACGAACGCCTGCGCGCACATGCGGCACGATCGCACGTCGCCGCCGACTTGAGCAGTGGCGTGCCGAGGCGCCGAGGGTTCGCCCGCGAGCTCAATGAACTGGCAGTCCTTCTCGCCGTCGTCTCCGTCCGAAGGGAGCGGAGGCAACAACAATGGGAGCGGCGCGCATCTTCGAGGGGCAAACGCGCTGCAGAGCTGCGACGGGCCCTGGAACTTGTTGCTGGCCCCCGCAAGCGCCACAGGCTTGAGCTGCGCCACTTCACTAGGCTTGTTGGCACTCAGGCGCTTCTTGAGCGTGCGCGCGAGCGACTGGGAGCGCTCGGACAGCGCCTGCTGCAGTGCCATAGCCGTCGACTTGGTGCTTGCTGGTGCGGCGGCGTCGACAAAAGTGCGAATGGCCGAGGGGGAGGGGGCGTTCACTGTCAACTCGCGCGCATGATGGAAAGGGGTCGACTTGTGCTGGAATATTCAGGCAAAGGCGCACTTTTGATACCGGAAGGTTTCACGTCGCAGGGAAGTAACAGAGTCCGACAGCACCGGCTGGCAGACACCAAAGCGCCAGCAATCGCATCGCACACAGTTGCTAGCCGTCAAGGCTGCGGACGAGCGAGACTGCGGTTGCAGAGAGGGCCTACCCCCTCCCAAGTCTGCGTCGGCCACGAGACGACCGGCCTGCTGCCATTGGGAGCCCAGGCGACTCGGCGAGGGGGCGAGCGCATGGCTGCCATTAGCGTCTCCATATGACGCCGACTGATCGCCCGTCCAGCGACGAGCAGACCCCAAACGCTGCTGGCTGCTGCTCTCGAGCCCACTACATGCCGAAGCGCACTTGTATTGTCACGGAAGGATCCATGTGGAAGGAGGGGCGACACTGGAGCCTCTTGAGGTGCTGTGAGCCTGCGCCAGTATCGAATCGGGCCCCGATCGCGAATACCGGTGCCGTGGCGAGTCGTCTACCGCACACAGATCCACAGTCAACCCCATCGGACACTTCCTGTCCGGGACAGATGGACTGAAGCGACCGTTGCACGCGACGCACGGTACATCACAGCCGACGCTCCTCCCGCTCGTCTACAGTGCTTCAGACTGCACCCAAGGCACTTCAGAAGTACACACCCGGCTTCCGGCAGCGTCGTCCACTAGGGACGGACTAATAGTTCCGGCGTCGTCGTTGGGCGGCTCGAACGAGACGCGAGACGCCAGTTCGCGCCGCAGTGTCCGAGCGCACGCATCAAAGAATGGGTTTGCTATTGGCTCGGCATCGAGCGGCTCTTTATTGTATCGTAAAGGTATACTATACATACATTTATCAAGTTCATATAGATTAATTTGTGTCCTGATTAAGTGCACCGTCAACTCCCTCCACCAGTTGAAATGCGCAAAGTACAAGTTGCGCGTTGCAAGGCCGGAGCTGCCTCGTCGACGGTGGGCCCTCGATTAGTGCCATGGAGTCATTAAGATGAGGTGATTGAAGTATCTTGATGAATCTTACAGCACGAATGATAGTGTATACAGTCACTATTCGTAGGTGATTTGCTTGACGTACAGCCAGCCCATCCGTACATGCGACGAGCGGCTCCCTCTCTTATCCTGAGCTCCTTGGGACAGACCGAATAGATTCGGCGGCTGCAGTTACCGTAAACGCGATGCCATTCCCGCTTTCTCCACGCGCTGCATCAGCTCCTTGCGGCCGGACGGACCCAGCGAGCGAGCAACCTGAGCATGCGGCGCTTCGACGACCTCGCGACCTCGCGCTCGGGGCCAGGGGCTCCCGCTCCCCTCGTGCTGCTGGACGAAGACCAGCAGCGAGCGTTGCGACTGCCGCGCTCGGGGCCATCACTCCCGGTCACGGGTGCCCAACCCCAGTCTTCTGCGCGTCTCGGCTCGCTCTCCTCAGGCTTGTCGTCCTTCCCCCCGACGCCGACATCCGACCAGTCGTTCCGCCGGCCGGAGCCGCGCTCGGACTTCACCAGCAGCGGCGGGTATCAGTACGGCGGTGGTGCTGGTGCAGTCGGCTACGTCTACGGCCAGGGCCGCGGAGCCGGCTCGCCGCGCACCAACTTCACGTCCAACGCCGCCTCACCCCGCACCAACTTCACTTCCACCACCAACCGGATGACGACCAGCGACGGAGGACAACGCGCGACCGTCGACAGCAGCCCGCGCACTAATTTCACGGCCCGCGCCAACTCGGGGCTCAGTGACGAGGGCGCCAACAGGTCCTCGCCAGCCGTCACCCACAGCAACGAGTTTCCAACCGAGTACGCGCCACTTCGCCGCTCCAACCCGTTCGTGACGATCGAGGAGCGCGAGAGCACGGATGCCGTCGAGGCATTCAAAGGCACGCGCTCAACGCTGACCATGTCCGTCACGCACGTTTTGATCGGCACCGCCATCGGCCTCGCTCTTGGCATCATGCTCGCATCCGTCAAGGTATCGGCCCTCACTGCCGACTGGGTCTCGCTGCCTGGCAACCTCTTCCTGCGCGCCGTCAAGTCGCTCGTCGTGCCCTATGTGTTCTGCTCGGTCGCCGTCGCCATCGGTGACATCGTATACGTCGGCAAGGTCTCGGCGATCGGCATCCAGACGCTCAGGATCTTCCTGACCGAGTCGTTCGTCAGCTCGGCGGTGGGTCTTGCAATGGCGCTCGCCTTCCGCCCGGTCTTCCGGCTGTCGGACAACACAAAGTACTCGACGGTGGCGACAAATTCCGTCGGGTTCGAGTGCCCGAACGGGAACCCTCTGTTCTCGCAGACCGATGGCTCGGTCACGTGCGGTGTCGCCAGCACCGACATGTCCAACAGCACGGCATTCCTGATCACCGACATGCACAACATATTCACGAAGAGCACGGGGATACTCACGGACTACACGCTCACGGACGAGCTGATTTCGATGTTTGACTCGATCGTGCCGAGCAACGTTTTCTCGTCAATGTCGGGGACGACGGAGCTTCTGTCGGTCATCACGTTCGCTATGGTCATGGGAGCCATCGCCGGCCGCAACTACTTCACGCACACACGCCGCATCAACTACCTGTACATGGTGATGCTGCAGCTGCGCAACACGTTCTTCCTGGCACTCGAGTGGGTCATCTGGCTCACGCCCGTCGCCGTCGTGTCCATCCTCGCCGGGTCGTTCGCTTCCAACCAGGACTCCGTCAGCCAGCTCGAAGACGTGTACATGTTCCTGGTCGCCAGCGTCTGCGGCATGGTCGTGCAGATGATGCTCGTGTTCCCGGCCATTATGTTCTTCTTCACGCGGTGCAACCCGTACCGGTACATGCGGCTCATGCTGCGCTCGTACATCTTCGCGTTCAGCTCCGCCTCGTCGCTCGCGACCGCGCCCGTCACGCTCGCGTGCATCCAGAAGGGCCGCGTGTGCTCGCAGTCGCTGGCCAACTTCGTCATCTCGATCGGCGTCGTGGCCAACATGTCTGGCGCCGGCTATTACTACCCGATGGGGATCATCTTCCTCGCCGAGTCGTCGGGAGCGGGCGACGAGCTCACGCCGCTGCGCATCTTCGCCATCTACTGCCTCACCGTCATCGCGTGCTCGGCCACGCCGCCCGTGCCCAACTCAGGCGTCGTCGTCATGTCGACCATGTACCAGACTGCCTTCGGCACCAGTGAGCTGCCGTCCACGTGGGCACTCTTCGTGACCATGAACTTCTTCGCGGACCGACTCGCAACTGTCTGCGACGTGAACGACGACATCATTGCGCTCAAGGTCATCGCCGAGAACACGGACGAGACCGTCGCCGGCGATCACCTCGGCCGCCGGGAGTAGGACGCCGCCCGTTGTTAGACTTATATCTCGGATAGAATGCGAGCTTGGGCTTCACCGTCTATCGAAGAGGCCATCGTGCAGTCTTGTAGCAAATGCCTTCCCTCACCTTCCCATGATGACAACTCTTCCTTGACATCTTCCACAGAGACAAAGTCGTCTCTCGACAACCGTTGACAGTGCTGCCCGTACGTTCCTGGACGGGATGAAGTCCACCGATAGAGCCTAGCAGAGCCACGGTTGCTAGACCAGCTACTTGACCCTGTTGAACCCGGATAGCATTGCCTTTAGCAATACAGCTGACACTATTTAAGGATGTTGCGTCTTACTGGATTGTTTCAACTATGCGTGATTTTATTGGCCGAGACGACCGTCGTTGGCCCCAAAAGCACTTTCGTCGAGCATTTGGGAAGGCGGCGATATAACACGAGGTGGCTGGAGAAGCGGGCGCCATGGTGGCCAAGGCGCTGAACCCTATGGACGCCTACCGGCGCGAGCAGAAGAAGAAGGTGCGCGCGTAGTCTGCAGTCGTATCTGCCGTCGCGCGAGCACACTTCGGTTTGTGCAAGCCGAGGAGCCAAACGTCGCTAACTCCTTGTTATGAGCGCAGGAGCTCAAGAAGAACCGGGTGGAGCGGCAGAAGACCAAGCAGAGCAAGCTGGCGACGCTCGACGCCGAGGAGATCCAGGAACAGGTGCGCGTCCGGTGCTAAAGCGGCTCCCTGACGCTAGCGTGCTTACGCGGAGTGCTGACTGCTGCAGATCAAGAAGCTGGAGCGCCAGATCCTCACCAATCCGACCGACGGACCCACGCGCAAGCGCAAGCAGGAGGCGCGGCTCCGTTATGTGTATGGCTCAGTGTATGTGATGGCGCTAACGAACGACGCGCTGTGTTACTCGGACAGCTGGAGGACACGCTCAAGTCCGTGGTCAAGAAGCGCAAGGAGGTAAGGCGAGACCTTGATGGAGCCTTTAACGGTCTTGGTGTTGGGGACGATGGCTTACGCTCATGTTGGTTGTCGGAGTAGATAGAAGAGGAGCAGCGGAAGCAGGCGGAAACGGCGCCAAGAGCCCCCAAGGTGCGTGCGCATCACAACGCCAGCGGGTCATCCAAAGTCCCTAACGTGGTTATGCTCCGTGTTTCATGCTTGACTCCGCAGACGCTCAAAGACCTGGAGGCTGAGAACCGCGAGCGCTTCCAAAGTCCAGAGGTGCGGAACATGTTGGGGAGCCAGCTTGGTGCACGCGACTAACCTCGTGAGTGTATGGCGCGCACCTTATAGAACTCCATCTACTACCACCCGACGCTAAACCCCTTCGGCGCACCGCCGCCCGGGAAGCCTCAAATGTACCGTGTGCCCCCTCCGATGCCGATGGCGAGGCCTCCGCCCCCGCCGCGCCAACAGAACCACCAGCAGTCTCAGCGAGGCCCTCCTCGCTTCCAACCACGTGGACCCCGCCCGCCACCCACTTATGACGGTCGTAATGGCATTCCGCCTCCGCCTCCGCGTCCGGCAGCATCAGGTACAGCATATCCAGCTGCCTGTCGTGGGCTCATCGTCTCTGATGTAGAATCTCGTTGTGTATGGCAACATACAGCTCGAGTCATACCCAAGCGGCCGGGCAAGCGGCCCCCGCTGCCTCCTGGACCGATCCCGCCTGGTACCATTCAGGTCCCCCCGCGTCCGCCGCTACCTGCTGGTCCGTCTCCCTTCCAACCGCCGCCACCACCACCAACCAGACAGGCTCGACCCCCTCCTGGTATCCCCTCTTTTGATTTGGGCGGTTTGGAGCAGCTGGAGACTTTCAGTGACGAAGAGTTCGCTGCTCCACAACTGGATACTGAAGCGAGCGACGTGGTTGCGCCGTACCCGCCTCCCGAGGACCTCGCGGCGACTCCCGAGCCCGATCAGATGCTTGACGACGACGAGATGGAGGATAAACGCGTTCAGCTTCGCTCGCTCGTCCCCGTCGCGCTACGAGTCCAGCGCAAAGCAGCAGCTCGGCCGGCCCCGCCTCCTCCACGGCCGATCGTCTCTGCTCCTGGCCCTCGACCGCCGCCGTTGGTTGCGCGTCCGCCGCCTCCGCCGCCCCGCCCGGCCGTCCCCGGGCCTCCGACCGCTCCTGAAACCGTCAGCAAGCCTAGCGGCACAGATACGTCGGTGTCCAAGGAGTTCGACGCGTTCATGGACAAGGTGCAGGGGCTGCTGTGAGTACCGGCAGGTTGGTTCAACCGGGTCTAGTAAACCTCCTAAGTTGAATGGACCTCGTATCCTTCATATCTTATACCTTCTTCTCTGAGTCTGATCCCATTCTTCTCGACGCCTCCTTCAGTATCGAACGACGACACTACACTATTGCTCGACGACACACGCGGCGACTCCCGGGGACGCGTCGCTGCTTGATCGACGCCTTCGCTGTAGACGCCGACATGAGCGACGAGGAAGCGTACTCGCCGGCCAACACCAAGCCGCCGTCGTCGCTGCTCGACTTCGCCGAGTACCTGGCGCCCGTGCTCAAGTACTACGTGCTGCTGCTCGTGGTGTACTTGGTGGCCAAGCGGGTCAACCGCGCGCTGGACGAGGAGTCCGAGCTGCAGGAGAAGGAGGCCATGCTCGTGAGTCGACGGGTCTCGCGCTTGCGGCTCGCCTTGATTGACCGGCTAACGGTGCATATCTGATGCGGACGACTGCGCCAGCAACGCCCCAACCTGTCGACGGATCTCATGCGCGAGAGCAGCGGCGAGGAAGAGGGCGCCAGCGAGGAGGAGGAGGAGAAAGACGACGACAAGGTGGTCGAGGAGCTGGTCACCGACGGTACGCCCTCTCCTCGTGGCTTTCTGTGGAAGAGTGTCGCGGTCTGACGCGCTGCGCTGTGCTGTCAGGCTCTCGGCTGGTCAAGATGCCCGGCGAGGGCGAGGTGCGCGAGCGCAAGCCCAAGAAGAAGGACCGCGCGGCCAAGGAGCTGTTCGAAGGTCTGCAGCAGATCGAGAAGGAGCTGCGCGAGGACGCCAAGAAGGGCAAGGAGGCCAACGTGAGCTGGAACGAGCTGCACATGGGCATGCTCAAGCGCTACAAGGACAAGTTCCCGAACCAGGGACTGCGCGTCGCCGGCGAGGACGACGACTACGACGACGAGTTCAAGGAGCTGCTCAAGAAGCACAACATCAAGCCCGAGAGCTTTAAGATGGACGGCGAAGGCGCCACGACCACCGCTGCTGCCGGCAAGAGCAAAGACGAGTAGAGTTGGCTTGTATATGTACGATTCTCTCTCAGGGGCTCAGAATTTGACGCGCTTGCTGGCCGCGCGCTTGCCAAATAAGTGCACGCCGGCCTTGGCGGCCTTCATCTTCTTCTTGTCGCTCACCTCGTCGTCGTCCTCGCCGTCCATCTTGACGTCCAGGTCGTCCAGCGCGTCGCCCGTGTCGTCCACTGCAGGAGCGCTGGCGACTTGCGCGTCGCCCACGCCACCCTCGTCCTCGTCCTCGTCGGCGAAGGTCTTCTTGGAGTTCTGCCGGACGCCGGCGCTGCCGTCGCTGGCGATGTTGCCAACCGGGCAGTCGCGCGCCAGGTGCTCGACGCTCTTGCACACCTTGCAGCAGCCGCCGCGCGGGTAGACGCCCGTGGAGGACTGCGGGCAGCGCGAGCTCAGGTGGCCCGTCTGGTTGCACACGAAGCAGGTCGCGTAGGTGGCGCCGCCGTTGACGCGCGGCTCTCGGCAGTCGCGCAGCTGGTGGTCCGTCGACCCGCAGTTGAAGCACAGGCTGCCTCCGCTCCCGGCGCTGCGCGTGTTGGGGCAGTTGGCCGACGTGTGGCCGCGCCGGCGGCACTGGAAGCACGTCTTGTTGAGGTCGGCGGCCCCGCGGTTGGTGCAGTCCTGCTTCTGGTGGCCAGGCTCGCCGCAGATCCAGCAGCCGCTCGCGTCCGCGTCGCCGCCGCCGCCGCCGCGATGGTAGCCGCCGCCCTGCTTGCCGATGCCCTTGGCCGCGAGCGCCTCGTCGCGCTTGGCGCGGATCTTGGCCACGATCTCCGCCTTCTTCTCCACGCGCTGCCGGTGCTTCTCCTCGCGGAAGGCCTTGCCCTTGGCCTTCTTGGCCTTGCGCAGCGCGCGCCGCCGCTCCAGCACCGCGCGCCGCTCCGCGTCCGCCGCGTCCGCCATCGCTCCCGGTCTCAAAGTGACCTGCGCTGAGTATACCAGCCCGACGCCACCACTCATCCGCCCAGGTCGCGCCAAGGTGCCCCCAACGCGTCGCACATTCTAACAGGTCGCGCGAAGGTACGAAAGTACCATTATTCGAGTCAATTGTACCACATAAACGGTACTGCTCATGCACCGGAATGCTTTTTTCTCGGTACAGGATTAGTTGAAACGCAGCCATCAGTTCAGAGGCGACCGCCGCCGCCGCCGTCCCGTCGGCCGCTCGCTGCCCAGCCGCCTCCTGCGCCTCCGGGACGCGCTTAGGGCCGCCATGCGGGTCGTGTGCGTGTCGGACACGCACGGGCTGCACGAGGACGCGCTGGAGATCCCGCCGGGCGACGTGTTCGTGCACGCGGGCGACTTCACGGACACTGGCGCGCGGGACGAGGTGCTGGCCTTCAACGCCTTCCTGGGCCGCCTGCCGCACCGGTTCAAGCTCGTGGTCGCCGGCAACCACGAGTCGACCTTCGACCGCGACTTCTACCGGCGCAACTGGCACCACTACGGCCACCGCCAGCAGTACGGTGCGTCAGCGAGGCCCTGGGACGCACTAAGCACGGCCCGTCGACTCACTGTAGACCGCTGTCGTAGACCCGGACGAGGTGCGCGCGCTGCTCACGAACGCGCTGTACCTGGAGGACCAAGCCGTGCTCGTCAACGGGTTCAAGTTCTACGGGTGCGCGCGTTCTCTGAACGGCTCGTCCTCGGCGCGTCTCCCGTGGTCCTCATAGTTAACGCGCTCTTGTTGCTACTTGCTGCATGTGTGTGTGTATGTGTATATCGCGTCCACTGCCACCGACGCGCAGCACGCCGTGGCAGCCAGAGTTCTGCAACTGGGCGTTCAACCTGCCGCGAGGGGACAAGCTGCTGGACAAGTGGCGCCGCATCCCAGCGGACACGGACGTGCTCGTCTCGCACACGCCGCCGTTCGGCCGCGGCGACCAGGTCGGACACATGAACGTTGGCTGCGAGGACCTGCTGCGCGAGGTGCAGTCCCGCGTCAGGCCCACGCTGCACGTCTTCGGCCACGTGCACGAGGGCTACGGCCGCTCGACGGACGGCGTCACGACCTTCGTCAATGCCTCCGCCTGCACGCACGACTACTCGCCGGTCAACCCGCCGTTCGTCTTCGACCTGGACGTCCCGCGGAGCAAGACCGGCGTCGGTAGTGACGCCCAGCCGTGCCGTGACTGTGACCAAGACGTGTCCACTGGGGACTGCGGGATCTGCGACGACCAGGCGCTCGACTACGCGCGTCTGATGCACGAGCAGCTGCGCATTTGTTCACAGAAGCCGGCGTTTGTGGAGCAGCCAGCACTGCCCAACGGGTTCATGCGGATAGGACACGACCCCGTGAGCCAGCCAGAGCCAGGCAAGTCGGCGCTGCGCGCGTTCCGGGTGGAGGGCACGGCGGCCGATCTGCTGTTCGAGAGCACGCTGAGGGTCCGCCCGGTGCAGCAATCCCAGACGCGCGCGCTGCGGTACCTCTTCTCGCAGGGCTTCCGCACCAACGCGAGCAACTACGACGGCCACTCGGACGAGGCAACGTCCTCGGACGACAAGCAGCAGGTCGGCGCTACCGTGTCGACAGGCAGTGATGATAAGCAGCAACCCAACGGGAACTCCGGCGAGAAGGACGAGGAGACTGGCGACCAGCGGCGACAGCGCCGCCGACAGCTCGCGATGGCGCGGCGCGTGACAGTGGCCGTGCTGAACGACCTGAGCGAGAGCAAGGAGATGGTCGGGCCGGACCGCGAGCACCTGGAGCAAGCTAGCATCGCGTCCGAGTCGCTCATCGAGGAAGCGGCGATCCACAACGGCGCAGTCGGTATGGCCGACGATAAATCGGCCGCTCCGGCGTCTACAGTGCGCAGGCGGCGCGACAAGACCCTCCGCAAGCGTGACGGGTTCACGAAGCTGTCGACTCTGGTGGAGGAACCGGCCGGAGCCGGCGCTCCATCATTCGAGGCGAGAGAAGCGAGGCAGAATGCGGCCGCCCCGTCGTCGACGACCTCTGCCACAGCCACCACGGTAGCGACAACGTCGGTCACAGAAGCCGCAGCAGTTGTAGAGATGACTCGGCCTCCACCGACTCCAGCGCCGGCCGTCGAGGAGGATTGCGTGCTGTGCAAGTACAAGGTCCCTGGCCACGTGCATCCAGGCCGCGATCCGTCCCCACCGCCAGCTTTCACGGCGGTAGAAGCTCCCGCTGCAACGCCGGACGCTGCTCCAGTGTCTCCGAAGGAGAAGCCTGGTGATGTAGATGCTGCGGCCACCGGCGAGTCACGCAGCGTGAACGCGTCCAAGCGCTTGTCGTCGTGGTTTTGAGCAGGCGACTGCTCTTATGCGCAATGCACAACACCTCGCGATCGTTGCGCACGTACCGGAGTCTCCACACCGTTTGGATTCGCCGTGCTCTGATCTGTCCATGTTCCTCTAGAGCCATTGCAGGGCCGGAAGAAGCGCTCTCGCACCCGACCGCCTACTTTTTCCGCGACTGGAACTTGAGGATCGCGTCCATGCACTCGGGACCGACCCAGAGCTTCTTGAGCGTCTCGCACTCGGCGCGGTTGATCTCCTTGAGCTCCGCGATGTAGGCAGGCGACCGGATCAGCGCCTTGGACCGCTGCATCGACTGCGGGTAGCGCGTCAGCAGCAGGCTGCAGGTGACAACAGACCCGTCAGTACTCGTGCACTCGGCTCTTCGTCGCCGTCAGGTCCACGGCACGTACTCGACTTTCTCCTGCACCTGCTTGTCGAAGTCGCCGACGCCGAAGCAGGCGGTCGCGAGGCCCGACGAGACGGCGTCCTGGGCCGCCAGCTTCTCGCCGAGCAGCAGCATGGCGTTGGCGCGCGCGGGGCCCATGATGCGCGGGAAGAGCGCGGACGAGCAGGCCTCGGGCGACTGGCCGAGCGCCGTGAAGGGCGTGTGCAGCGTCGTGGTCTCCGACACGTACACGAGGTCGCAGAGCCCGAGGACGGTGACGGCGATACCGACCGCGGGGCCCTGCACCGCCGCCACGATGGGCTTGGGGTACGTCAGGAAGGCGTTGACGAAGTTCTCGAGGATGACGGCGCCCGCGTCCGCAAGCTGCTCGAGCGTCAGCCCCTGCGGGTTGGACGTGAACATGGTCAGGTCGTTGCCGCTCGAGAACATGGAGCCCGAGGCCTTGAGCAGCACGGCCTTGACGCGGTCCTGGCTCGCCGACGTCTCCAGCGCCGTGACGATGCCTTCGTACATGCCGTGGTTGAGCGCGTTGTACTTGCTCGGCCGGTTCAGCTGGATCGTCAGCAGCCCGCTCTCCCTGTCCAGCGTTCCACGAGCGTTAGCCGTCGCAAATTGGACGCCACCAAGCGCCAAGACGGCATCAAAGACGCACGAAATGTCCACGAGCAGGTCCTCCGTGCCTGACTCGACAGCCGCGTCGGCTCCGGCGCCCGGCGCGCCGTGTTTGACCGCCAGGTCGTCGATGATCGCGATGTACCTGCGCCACCGCCCATCGTTAGATATCGGACACTTGGTACAGTATCAGATACTAGGAGTATACAGCGGCCGCACTTGTGCATGGCCTCCTCCTGGCTCATGTCGCCGAGCTTGTTCCAGGCGTCCCACATGGCGCGGCCGACAAAGTCGAGCATGCCCGGCCGCGGCTTGTTGACCTTGCCCACGTTGGCCTGCTTGTACAGCGCGTACATCTCGAGCTTGGCCGCGTTGTCCGACAGCGGCGGCAGCGTCTTGCCCAGCGCCACCTTGGCGGCGAACTCGTCCGGCAGCGACGACATGGCGGCGGCCTGTAGGCGCGGCAGCGAGCAGCGGCGGGGCGCGGCGCGGCGCAGCGCGGACAGCAGCATGGGAGGGGGCGGTGAGGCGGAGGCGGAGGCAACGCGGAGACTGACTGGGCGGCTGTATGGGAGCCGAGCCTTACCTGCGTGAGCGGAATGGGAATGCTCTCGTCAGGTGTTGGACCGGAGCTCGACGTGATTTTCGACGGATTTTTAGGTTTAATTGTAAAGTGTCGGAAATAAGAAGACCTACTGGAATCTAGTCAAATCGAGCATGGATTCGGCAACAGTTTTGAGTTGCACTGTACTTGAAGCGACTTGATTTCCGTGGAGGACAGGATCACCGGGTGGTAGCAGACACTGCAGAGTACACACTGCTGCGAGGCGAACTGTTGTCAGCGCGTGGCTTCGGCGCAGGCTACCGAAATGATCAGACCGCCTGTCGTCTGACGTATCGGTCCACTCTCGCACTTAGCGAGCACATGAGCGAGCCCGGTGATAACCTGGCTGAGACTGCGACGACGCCTCCAACGACAGCGACACCAAGGTCGTGATGCCGCACGACGTGGCAGGCAGGCGCTTCAACGAAGGCCTCCGAGTGCGCTGTCGCGAGTGGCGGCCGGCGCATTAGAACGGCAACGTGTGGTGCTGGCGAAAAGCTCGGAGCCAGGACTGGGCCGAATAAGAAATTGGGTGGGACGGTCGCGAGTACCGTGGAATACAATAGTACGTACCGGTGGCAGCCTCGTCCGCTGCGTCAAGGGCGACCGACGACGTCGTCCAGGTCTTAGGACGTCACCACTGCAGCTGTGAGGACGTACCCGTACCCGCTGCTGCCTGAGTTTCGAGATCTCGTCCGCCAGTCTGCGCTGGCAACCAGTTTGGAGGAGGTCCCGAACGACTTCCCGAACAAGAAATGGGTCCAGCGATGGATCAAGAAGCACTCCGACGTGCTGTCGTATCGTCAAAGCTGCCGTAAGGATATCGCGCCCACTAGAGACACGAGAGAGAGCAGCTATGGGTCTCCACGACAAGGCGCGCCACCAGGCTCCAGCCATCTTCCTAATGGGTGCGAAGCGGCGGCGACAAGAAGACGTAGCGCTCATGTGCAGAGACATCGACGCATGTCGTGAGTTGTGTGAGCTTCTGGTCATACAAAGCCCAAGTCATTTGCACCGTGCCCTGAATTGTGTCCCCATATTTTACGTGTGACGTGAGTAAACTTGGTTTTTATTTTGCTCGCTTAAGTGGACAGGTACACGATACCTGCTGCATCCACTCTTCATCACTATAGTGAACTGTAAACAGTTCGTACAACAAGCTACGCTATGAAAGCCTAGCCTGTCGACCCGACACCGTCGGGGGGTCTCGCTATAGCCCGAGACACAAAGCCGCCCAGAGCGCTGTCGCTGGAAGACCGTCTTGGAGCAGCTCTCTTAGCCGCACGCGTCGGCCTGGCTTCCCCTGTCTTCCATGCGTGAGCACTTGCACCAAAGGGACGTGAGATTTTGCAAACACTGGTCTGGTATGCGCTTCTCATCGCGGATGTGGCCAGCCAGCGCCTCGCTCTGTTCGCTCGGCGTTCTCCGCGTGCGTGGCGAGTCTTCATGCCTCCTGTATTCGTTGCAGCCGGCACGAAAGACACGCACCGCCTCGTTATGAACCCAACTTGTGCATGAACGCTGCGCAGGCCCTCCGACGGCGAGCGGGTGCCGCGAGCCAATTGCCGGCACTCATTGTCGGCAGTCACGACGAAAGCGCTGCTTCGAATGCACATTCAACGTGCTGAGTCCACTCGCTGTCAAGCGAAGGCCGAAGTGCCACTGCACACATGTATACAGCACCTACCGCCTTGCGGATGGACCCAAGCTGGGCAGGATGCCTCTCATGTGTGTCGTCCTCCAGCTGATTTCCGACAGGCGCAACCAAGCATGACATCCTAACTCGGGCCGCACCCAAGGTCATGCCATACCGGCGGTGACCGCGGTCCGTGAGGTGAAGTCATCTCCCACGAGCTTGCGAGTCCGCTCGGACCGACAGACGAGTCGGGCGAAACCGAAACGCTACGATCATAACCAGTGCCCTCACTTGTGCGCTACACGGTACTCGCGTCGCGTTTCAGCTCTCGCACTGGCCCCGGCGCGACTCTCTTGCTCGCGGCCATCGCGCGGCGTTCTCGGCCGCCGCGCGCCGCTGAACGCCTCACCTCGCGCCATGGGCCGTCCCCGGCGCTGCTCCGTCCCTCCGCCCCCCCTCTCCTTGTGGACCGCGGCCGGCGGGCGGCGCGAGGCGCTCGCCATTTCCAATCGCGCCGGCTGGAGAGCGCAGCAGCCGGTCCGGATCTGATTCCGTAAATTGACCGATCCGCCACGTAACCAAGAGCTGCCGGTCCCCCAAGCAGCAGCATTGCGTCCGTCTTAGTTCTCGTGGGAGCGAGATGACCAAGGGAGGGTGGAGCAGGGATGTGTTCCCGCCGCTGGAGCTCGCGCTCGACGAGCAGCGCCACTACCAGGACCTGGCGCGCGGACTCGTGTGGGAGACGCTGGCGCACTACGACGCGTACGACCGGCCGGGCCAGCGCGTTCTGGACAAGCGCCGGTGGAAGGCCGTCAAGACGCGAGAGAACCTGACCGTGTACAAGGAGCGCGACGGGAAGTCCAAGTCGCGCGCCAGCAGCCGCCACACGCCCAGCGTCAACATGGAGCGGCTCGCGGCCGACGACTGGCAGGCGCCCAAGCTGCTGCTCGGCGTCGGCTCCATCTCCGGCTCGCTCGACGACGTCATGTACGGCGTCGTCACGCCCGACGCGGCCTCCATGCTGCTCAAGGCGCAGCTCGTGCGCAGCTCGCTCATTGACGGCGCCGTGCTGGCGCAGATCCGGTCGCCGACGCCCAGCGAGCCGTACCGATTCCTGGGCATCAAGTGGTTCGTCAAGGGCCCACCGCCCACTCTGCGAGGCATCGTCTGGCCGCGCGACCTCGTGTTCATCGAGTCCACGGGCGTCATGGTGCGCTCCGATGGCACGCGCGTCGGGTACCAGCTGCTGCACTCCGTCGACATCCCCGGGTACGGCCCGCTGGAGGAGCAGGCGCTCATGCGCGGCCGCATCTCGTCCTGCACCATCTTCCGCGAGCTGCCCAGCGGCCGCAAGGTCGACGTCTACGTCCGGGGCTATGTCGAGCAGCACGGCAAGCTGCTCGACTCGGTGGCGCTCAAGGCCGCCTCCACCGGCTTCCTCAGCTCCTGGAACGCAGTCGAGTGCGGCCAGGTGCGAAAGCTCCTGTGGTTTGCCGAGAACCCGCACCGAGCCAATTGGAGCCACGACCGGGACGACGGCGCACTGAGCGACGGCGCACGCAGCGCTCACAGCGGGAGCGGTGGCCATTCAACTCCCACTTCGTCTTCTCTGTCGAGGAGTCCTGGAGCGGCGTCGACGTCTCGAACAGCTCGACGGAGCAGCCAGCAGTACCCCCACGCGCTCCAGCACCACCAAGTCGCGCTGCTGGGCTCGGACATCGACGCCAACGTCTTCTCCGTAGGCAATCCCCCGATTCTCAGTCGTAACAGAGCCGGCAGTCGAGCGCGCC